>JAHWFP010068439.1:9254-28122 GCA_023313725.1 Lithobius niger | reverse complement strand
GACGAAGTTTGATGCTCAAATTTAAAATAAATGATTATTAATTGAAGGCAAAGGATTAGTTGTGCATTCGGAATTGAGATCACTATGGTCGGAGCCCTGAAATAAAAATACAAGATACACACTGAAAATGTCCGGTAAAATAATCGTAGTTGTGTTGCCATATTGAACAAGGTAGGGTTCATGAGAAAAGATTACGTTAAATAATGCTTTCATAAAAGCCTAGGCAAAAGATTAAATAAACCAGCTTGTGTTTTTAAAATGCTATAACGCATGAAGGTAATTTGGAAGTCCAACTTTAAAGTTGAAAGACAAAATTGATCGTTGTGGAAATTTTTCATAAGGATTGTGGCCGACAAACACAATAAAAAATATCACACTGGAAATTGTTGTCTGTACATGTATGTGAGGTTAAGTACCTTCGTAGAGGAAGCCCCTCCTAAAATACAACTAAGCTAGTGTAAATGGGCTTTTTGCCCTAAAACTAAGAAGGATAAAATCAAAATACATGAGTACAAGTCTTCAATAATGGCGGCCGTGATGAAGGAGCGCTGCGGTTGGTTTTGGACGGTTTCTAGATCTTGGGTCTTCTAGATTGAAATGTTGAATTTGGGCTTCCCCAAGAGGTAGGTATTATGGATGTCCATTAAATGTCGAAGAATTTGACCGATTTAGTCCATTATTAAAAAAACGGCGAAATTTGCACAATCGAGGCATTTGGGCGCTCAAAGAAAAAAAATTTGCTTGTTTGGAAAAACGAGCGTTTTTCGGCGGTCCACGTTTACACTTCCTGAAACGCAGGATTTTATTCGGGGTTCCTGAGAACTCGGAATAAAAGCTAGAATAGAAGGGTTAGTGCACACAAGATGTGCAAGAACAAGACCGCCAAAATATTAAAAAATCGACATGAAATAAAATACACTGTTTACATAAATGTTGACTTTGCCAATTTGTATTTTTGGGGGACCAACGTTTTTGTGGCTAAGAGAACTTTAAGCAAAATTAAAGACACAAGTTATAATTTTTCTGTTTTTGCAACCATTAACTAAATACTCTCCACGCTGCTAGGTGCAGGAATATCGTACTAGTATTTGAAAATGGGGCAAAAAGACATTTATCATGAATCACATTAGGTTCAAAGTACTAAGTTAAGTTTGTTGTTTCGTTATAACAAATAAATGAGGCCCTCTACTGCTCTGGTAATATGTCCCGTACGGTATCTGCCTCTGCTCAAGTCTAGTCATTTTTTTTATCTGGGATGACTGCGATAGGAACCCTCCGCCGCATTTCAATAAACCTAGCCGCTGCGATAGGGATCAGAAAATCGAATACTATGGGTACGCATAAAATGACCAGCTCTATTTACTGTTAAACTACTCCCACTGGGATGGTTTTAGGTTACCAAACAACTTGTTTACAAGGTAAATTCGACACTAAAGGGTTTTAAGGTATGACCCATAACTTAAGACATAGTAATACAAGGCTGGGAGGTTTTGTGGATTAAAACAACAACAACCTTTTAACGACAGAGTTAGCCTTTCGCACTCAGAGGTGAGACAGATGGTTTTTTATAAAGACAACCACTTCGTGTAAAACTTAAAGAGGAGCCAACCGGAATCAGATTGCAACTCCCGTAGAATATTCCTAATGAATATTTAATTAGTGTTGTTGCAATCCTTGTTAATATTCTCCCGCAAAGGGAGACGTTGATAGTGACAAAAAGAGTAAAACATAGGCACTTAAAATTTAGATGTGAAGGCCAAAACGGGAATTAACTGGGAGTTGCTTAAGGATGAGCTCCCAACAGACCAAAATGACAAAATTAAGAATGCAGGTAAAAATAATTTTCAGTCAATTTGTACTGAAACGCAACGTTTAACAATGAAATGTTTAAACAAAATGCTGGCTTGAAGCAGCAACAATCACTAGATGCTTTCCAGGTTTGTCCGTACACTCTGAAGTTTTAGGATTTAAAATTCAGCAAATATGCTATTTTTAGTTTTGGTTGCTCCTAGACGGAGCCTCGGTTGTAGCGACAAACTACAGATTGTTTAAAAGAAACATGCACGGGAAAACACTTTTGTTAGATTTCCGGTTTACTTGTAACAAGAAAAAACTCTACTTTAGAGAAAAACTACATTAGGTTAGATATTAAACCTGCATCGTACTGGGAATAACTATTCAGCACTAGAGCCGTAATAAATGCATTTATTTCCACCCTAGACTGATGGCGGCGAGAAAACATGGCGGCGAGTAGGTCGACGATCGTTTACCGCTGCTGATCTTTGGCTCGTTTTTAACTACAGAGACTGGATGGAGCTGCATCATTGACTGTGACCGACGTGTGAGTGTTTGGTGATTGTTTTGATATACTTTTCTTGCTGCGCAGTGTCAAATTTCTCCCTAAATCGCACTCCAAACCTTTACAGCTAGCCAGCGACTGTGCAACTACGGAAGTCGTACAGAGACACCTTACTTGTCCCATTCTGACAATTTCTGCTACGGAGGCTTTAAGTTGCCATCATAACTTTCTTGGTTTTTGTGTAAAATGGAGCGTTTAGAATATGACACCCAAGTTGATGATGCTGAGGATCTACCCGATACACAAATTGAGGCTCTTGATGTAAACAAGTTAGAAAAAAAAAGAGGGATACCATGTATTTTGACCCTGCTACTACACCTACAAATTTATTGCGGACCCCTTTTTTCTTGCAAACATCACTTACTGGCCAAGATCACTTACTGGCAAAGTCGGTGGAACGTACTATTGATTCGTTAAACTATTGATTCGTTAAATTTGGAAAAAGACCTTGATTTAAAAGAAATTAACTTGAAACTGGCCAATATGGAGTCGATCATTTCCTCCGGTTTTCAGCACCTACAACATTCGCTGGTATCTGATTTTACAAATCTTATGGAAAATAGTCTAACCAGAATTATCGATAAGGTGACTGACTTACTTATTGTCAAGTTCGACGAACTGTCCAAACTCCACCAGGAAACTAATGACGCACAACAAAAACCGGTGGTGGAGTTAGTAGAGAATTTGTGTGATTCAGACTCCGTGAACTCAAAACCCCCCCGTGCACCTAATAATTAAAACCTAATAATTAAAACCATTGTTAGTGTGGACAACCAGGGAGCAGCCCATCTGCTATCCTCCCACCTTGACTCGGTCCAGCACCCAAGTCATGCTTTGGGGGAGGGGGAAAGAGGGGGAGGTGGACTGGCTGGGACATTCCTCGCTTCTCATCCTATGACAGCAAACAATGTTGTTCCAGGTATTACCGTGTGCCACCAAATATTACCGTGTGCAGAAATAAATACAAAAAAAAAAGTTGAAAGTAACAAAAGTTCTGCAACTTCGCCAGTAAATTGCCCAACAGTGACATCGATACAACAGGCTCACAAACACCCTAAAATAGCCGAAAACATTCCAGCAACGATCAGGAGGGACGTTGAAGCTGTAAATAGGCTAGAATTTTTTAACCCTACTACCAAGCCAAATGTTTTGAGTGACCAATTAGCCAATTCACGAAGTGAACCCTTTAAACCACCAATTGATAACTTCGATTCAAGACATGAACACCTAGAATATCATATTTTGGGTGACTCTCATGCTAGAAATTTAAGGCTTAATAATAATGCTAAGTCACGAACTTGGACTCTTCCAGGCTGTACAACTCAACGACTGCATCTTTGCGTTGCGGAATTGCTAAAAAACGCTAGCCCTTCATCTAACGTAGTGCTCTGTATCGGCTCAAACAACATCGGTATCGACAAACCTGAGTGTATTGTAAAACAAATTGATGACATCGTACACTTGATTGCTCAGGCCAAACCATTGGTCAAATTGACTATTGTTGGACTATTTCGAAGACCAGGCAGAAAAAACTACAGTAATGACCGTGATATTTTTACAACAAATGAAAAATTACGGGTTTTGTGCGAAAAATCCAATCTCAACTTTGTCGTCATTGATCATGAACTTTTAAAAAATCGCCACCTCTTAAGTCAAGATGGACTCCACCTTACTAAATTGGGAAAGGTTTGGCTCCTTAACGAGCTAAAATGCATCCTCGATCACCAGGAGATTAAAACATGTTGAACGGAAAACTGTCAAGATTAAAGGGACCTTGTCATCTCCCAACAATTGCTCCAAGAGTCGGCAGTTGTCCCGCAAACTTAATTCAGCCTGACTATCCTGCATTTACTCAGGGTTGTGACGCCAAAAAACCCTTAATGTGTGTGCTGTTAAATTGTCGCAGCATCGTGAAAAATTTGCTTGCTTTTCACTGTTTTTTATCAACTCTCAAATTCGACTTTTTTTTTTTAACTGAGACGTGGCTTGTTGATTCTGTAACTGACGCTATGATTACAAACAACCACCCATATTCTGTCATTCGTAGAGATCGTGGGTCGAGGGGCGGGGGAGTCGCCTTAGTATTTAAACGTAACATTTCGGTCTTACTCTTTCGTTGTGCTGAAAATGCTGAGGCAATGTCTTTACGTCTTCCCAGGGCAAAATTGAATTTTATCCTTGGTTATTTGCCAGATGGTAATAACGAGGAACAAATCGACTATATGTTGAACTTTTTTAAAACCTGCTCAGATAATATGTACACAAATATTGTGTTGGGCGATTTTAACCAGACAAGTATCGATTGGTCCTTGGATGGTGCAACTAGCCGCGTGTATGAAAAGTTCCTTGACGTTGTCTCGCACTTCCCCATCTAGGGGGACTAGTATTCTCGACCTTATCCTGGTTGACGATGTTCGCACCATCTTCGATGTGGAAGTGGGTCCCGAATTGGGCACCAGCGACCACAATATGGTCTTTTTTAAAACTACTAATTTTGAACAGACAACAAGGAGTTGTCCGACTCCTGGAATTGATTTTGTGAAGTTGCGGTCTTGCCTGGCTGAACTTGACTGGGATTCTGTTCTCCTTGGCTGCGACACCGCCGATCAGGCGTGGGCTGCATTTCACAATACAATCGTTGCACTTAAGGAGCGAAGCACTTTCAACCATCAACGGAAAACTAAACGCTGCAATGAACAAAATCGTGAAGTTACCAAACTTAACAAGGTAAAACTCAAACTTTGGCACCAATTGAAATTAAATCCTACCTTGGAATTGAAGCGTTCATATGCCACGTGTAAAAAACAATATGCTGCACTGGTCATGGATGTATGCCGCTCTGCTGAAAAGTGTGTACTGCAGGAAGGTAACCTGAGTGCCTTGTATCGCTTCTACAGGAAAAAAACAAACATAAATCGCACAATTCCACCATTTAATGTTAATGGGGATTTAATTGCCTGCGAGCTGACCAAAGCAAACCTTTTAATGCAGGAATTTTCCAGGAATGGAATTGCTGACAACGGGAACAATATACGAATCCCAGCAACTTTAATTGACTCCCAACATTTTTGTACCGGGGAAGATCTGCACTTCAATGAATTAAACATCCTAGGTGTCTTAAATCACCTCAAACCTAGTCATGCAGTCGGTCCGGATAAGCTATCAGCTTTTTTCTACAAACAAATTGCTGTTCATATTACATATCCTCTCAAAAAAAATTTTCTCCTTGTCCTTTTCTACTGGCGTTCTGCCAAAGGACTGGCTTGATGCGGATATTGTCCCTATTTTTAAGAAAGGGAATCCCTCAAACCCATTAAACTGCCGACCTATTGCACTAACTACGGTGCCCTGTAAAGTCATGGAGACCATAATTAAATCATATATGTTAACCTTTACTGATCGCTTTAACATCATTCTCGATGACCAGTTTGGTTTCAGGTCGGGCAGATCAACTACCCATCAACTTTTGCTCGCTTTGGACAAGTGGTCAGAGTCCATGGACATTGGTGTTGGAACAGACGTCATTTTTTACGACTTTAAAAAGGCTTTTGAATCTGTGGTGCACACAAAGCTAATCTCCAAACTTTCGGCTATTGGGTTTAGAGATTATATTCTAAACTGGATTTCTGCTTTCCTCGTTAATCGTACCCAACAAGTTAAACTTTGGGGGGTTAGTTCCGCCAAATGCAACGTTATTAGTGGAGTACCACAGGGTTAGGTTTTGGGCCCATTGTTGTTCGTCCTGTTTGTGAATGATCTTACTCCAAATTCTTCATCGGTATCCCAAGAGAAGTTTGCGGACGATTTAAAACAACATACACCAATCCTTTCTCCTATTGATAATCTGAACCTTCAGGATGCCGTAACATATGTCTCAAATTGGGCAACTGACTGGAAACTTCCATTATCCGTCGACAAATGTCATCGATTCACTGTGGGCACAAATGGGCCTCAATTTGACTATTATGTGTATGACAAGAAGTTGAATTCTGTTGAACTTGTCAAAGATTTAGGAATCTGGTTCCATTCCTCATTAAAGCCTTCTATCCACTGTGATAAAATTAGTGCCCAAGCCCACCGTCGTGCAGCGATTGTGCGTCGCTGCTTCTCCTCTGGAGATCACTCGATTATGGCCTGGGCATTCAAGGTCTACGTGCGACCACTTGTTGAATACGCAAGCCAGGTATGGTCACCAAACCAGCTTTCGGATATTGACCGAGTGGAATCAGTTCAGCGCCGCTACACTAAGTTTATCCCAGGACTACATATTAAACCATATTGTGAACGGCTTCGGATGTTGGGTCTGGAAACTCTTGAGTTGCGCCGTTTAAGGGCTGATCTTGCCCTGGTGTACCTCATTTTGAATGATGTGCCAGCGGCTTGTTTACCTTTTTTTGAATTGGTTGGAAACACAAAAACCCGTGGCCACTCTCTTAAACTGAAGCTACCACCTTTCCGTCTTGATTGTAGGAAGTTTTTTTTCTCGGTCCGGGTTGCACCTGTTTGGAATGCACCGACGGAAGACATTGTCTCGGCTAGCTCGGTACAGACTTTCAAGCGTAAACTTAATGATTTTAATCTGCAACCCTTTTTATCCCGTCCATTTTAATCGTTTTTTTTTTTTTCATCTGCCCTTGTTACTCTTTTAATGTGTCAATGATCAGTTGTTCCACAACTTTGTTTAAAATGTGGTTGGGTATCAGTGGCAATGAATGTTGCCCTTTCCATCCACCCTGGTTCCTAGAGATGAACAGGAAACTATTATTATTATTATTATATAGAATTCACACTAAAACATCGGTCCTACTTTAACAAAAAAAAAGGACTGGGAAAAACTATGTTTAAGTTTTTTTTTTTGCTAACACACTGACTTTAAATTGTATTAAAAATTCAGGCAACTTTACTTTACCAAACTCTGGGAAAATATCAAAAAATTTAGGGGGACACATTTGCTCACGTAACTTAAGCCATTTGTAAAAGCTAAATTCGTTAACCCTGGGTTTTTCTGCCATGACTAAACTTTTGTATATATCACTAGCTGACAAACTTTGTTTTATCTTGCCTTTAGGAGGCAGGTTTAACGCATCTTTCGTTGCTTCATTGCACCAACAAAGATGGCGACTGTCCATCCATTTGTCGAAGGAGAAGACTTGGCTCTCATTTGCTTACAACGAGATAACTTCAGAAGTTTTCAGCTGACCCCTTTCGTCTGCGTTTGGGGACTTAACGACGATTGGCGGAAGCACTGCGGGGGTTTGGGGCTTGACCAATCCCGCGGCGCTGGTTTAATTACGGGGGCTTCTACGTTTCTTTGATTGACGTGGGCCGTTTCTGACGGGGGGCATAGCCACCTCGGCTGGCAGGGAAGAAAAATCTCGGTGTGGGGCGGGGCGGTTACTGGTCTGCGCATTAGGCTTAGCTTATCTAATCCGGGTACGCCCAAAACGACATCGAAAATCGAATTGTTGACCGGTGTAATGCATGCTACTGACTTTAACACTGTGCCATCATCTAACCTTAGGCTTAGATTTACCTGAGCTAATGTAAACACGTGGCCACACAAGGCAGTTTGACATTTAATTTTTCATTTTAAACGTGGCCAATTTCTTGCGTGTTTGGCGCTAACTAGCGAAACTGAGCTTCCGGAGTTGCATAAAATATTAATTTTATTTTTCCTATGCTATCAACACAGTACTAGCCTTAAGAATTTCTCTAGCATTTTTCCCAACTGGGAAACATGCGTTAGCTTGCTGAAGTTTAGAATACGTTCGGGACATTCAGTACGAAAATGTTGGGGAGAATTACAAATGTAGCAAAGCCTAACTCTATCTTGATTAGGTTTAGTTTTTTCACTAGCACTAATGTTTATGGCAGAGTCCCCTCCTGGGTTATCTGCGTTTACATCAACAGATCCGGCCGGATTAGCTGTTGTGTTGTGATTTCGTCTGTTACCACATTGATGACCAGACGGTTTAGAACCCTGGTTTGACGGTACAGCTATGGGCTGTGTTTTGGCTGCACGAGTGGCAGTTTCGGTAGCAATTTGTTTATTGCGGGTTGTGAATTCGTCACAAAGTTGGGCTGCTTCAGCCTACGTCCCTAACTTAATTTGATCAGGGATCCATTTTCTAAGTTGGGTAGGGCAAGATTTATAAAATTGCTCTAAATGCATTAGATTAACAAGTTTGTTGTAATCTCCATTAACTTTAGCTAAAGCTAACCACCTAGTAAATAACGTCTCTAGCTCAAAAGCGTAGTCGTGATATTGCATGTCCGGTTCTTTCTCCAACGAACGAAACTGGGTTTGCAAAGACTCTTTAGTCTGTACAAAACGGGCAAGTAATTTACTTTTGACTATTTCGTAGTCTTGCATTTCAGCGTCTGTTAGCTGATCACAAACTTTAATCAAAAAAAACTTCACCGACAAGGGGTTGAAGGCCCGTGACCCATTGGTCTCTAGGAATTTTTGGACTAGTCATTGTTCATTCAAAAATCTTAAGGAAACTGTTGATTTCAGTTTTAGGCGTCCACTTGTTGACAGTGGCGTAGCTAGCTTTGTGTGCGCCCCCTGCGAAAGGTCAAAGTGTGCGCCCCTCCCCCCAGAAAATAAAAATAAAAAAAGAAATGTCATCAACAAACTAACACAACAACACAGCAAGCGTTTCTCAATTCTAAAAATAGGTAGTTTTCCAGTCGCACAGTCCAGGACTGGGCCTACGTTAGCGAATCTTTGGGAGGGGGGGGGGGGGGGGGAAGGGGGGTCCGTAATTCCCCCACCACCAACAGAAAAAATGTGGGCCTTGTTTTCAGGTATTTACACCTTTATTTTGCAGTTTACATACAACCTTGATTCGTTTTTGGAGTAGTGTTTGTAGCGCTAAAGATGCATTTTTTTTTGTATTTCATTAAGAGAATTGGTGCCCCTGAATGACTCATTTTTGTGCTTCATATACAGTATCTCTTTAGCTTGCATATTTCTTTAATTCTATTGGCCTGCCAGCCTAGAGAGACTGTGACGATATGACTACGACTGTGAAAACTTTCAGTTTTAATCGAGTCAAAAAAAATTAATTAAAAAAAAAACAGCAAGATGCGATGGCGCCCAACAATGCTCTGCGCCCCCCCGCCGCTGCGGGGGCTGCGGGGACTCACGCCACGCCACTGCTTGTTGACGAGACGAACTACGTCCGCAACTTTACCATGTTTTGCAACTGGATTTGGGGGAGCGCCGTTAGCTCCGTTTGGAGCGGGGTTAAGATTTATCGTAGCAGCGTTTAGCTTAGCTAGTTCAAGCTGCTTGTCCAGTTTAGCTAGTTCCATAGCACTGGCACGATCACTAATTTGGGCTTCTTGGTCCCTTTGTGCTAGTTCATGAGCACGACGTTTGTCTGCGTCGGCTACTTCTAGTGCTCTTAATTTAAGTTCTTCGGCTTTAAGAAAGAGTTCATTTTCTTTAGCTGCTAATTCTTTTTTTGCGAAAACAGCAGCTTCTCTCCTTTCAATAGCATTAGCTAGTGCATCGGAAAGTTCACTTAAATCAAGTTTACCGTCTTCGAGGGCTGCTCGTAAGATTTTCTGAGATTCGGCTCTAGAATCGCTAGCTGTAAAGCCTAGGTTTAAACAAGCTTTCTTTAAATCCTTGTTTTGTAAATCACGGAGGATTTCTTTTAATTCTTCCATTTCGGACTTTTTTAGGTTTAACGTTTTAATGTGGTTTCAAAATAAAGTTTTATGAATGAAACAAAAATTAAATGCAGCCGCATAAAATTTAACGTTAATTTTGAGCAGAGCGAATTACTTAAAAAACTTCTCTTCCAAATCCAGTAAAATTGCACAAAAAAATACACTTTCAAGACCCCTAGCACTCTGGTATATGTGTCACGGCGGATGCTGCAACGGAGTAGGTGCTTGTAACATCGCCGGTCGCATGGTGTAACAGGATCTTACTATCAATCACTCTACTTGGCTTTCACGTACTTTTTGGTTGAAAATAGCACAACTGCTACTGTCCAAGGGAATGGAGCATTGAATTCCTAATCTAAGACCTAACTAGTGATTAAATAGCGGGTGACGCTTCCACCAAGGTGGGAAAAGGCTAGCTAAGTTATATTTGAAGAGAATTGTCTTAAATACTAACTTCCAGCAATCAACGAACTATTAAACCAACGGGCATTTAAAACTCCTGGTTTTATTTTTAAACAAACATGTTAAAAAGATCGCACTATACATTTGGCAAATTTACAACTTAGTTTAGGTTATAAATATTACGGGAATTTACATTAAATTCATACACGTGAACTTGGATTAGTTCAATAAACAATTTCAAATAGAAACAGTGATTTTAGGCAACGGGGATTTCGCAAAAGAGCCCTCTAAATTACGAACAGTCTCGACTGTGTAGTAATAGTAGACCTAAACCTACAGTTATGTTTCAAAAGGGAACACCCAATTAATCAAACCGTACCCATCAGAATATCACGTTAGAAAAGGGATGTACAATCCATGAAGTACTGCGCTTCTGCAAATCTAACTGACCCGACGGCCTTTGTTTACATTATGTTGGAATAATGAAACGGTGAAATGAAAGCTGGTTTTTAGGAAGGGACCGTGAACCCTTATGGTCGTTAACGTCCGAAAATGCCGTTTGGCTTAACGCACCATAAGTTACCTTCAAAGCTACGAGGTTTAGATTTAAATTAAACTATAAATTTTGACGTGTAAGTCCAAAAAATAAACTTTTAAGTTAAACTAAGTTTCATACGAACCAACTACCTTTGCCCGGCATGGCAACAATCGGACCGCGGCATCTCCACTCCCGACCGGTGTAGCGACCTCTAGCTTTGAGAATCCTGAGCTGTGCTAACGAAATTCTCCTGGGTCTGTGTTTATATGCCTTCTGCCTGGACGGCAGGTAGAGGGAAAGCGCGGTCCTGTAGGAGAGCGACGGAGGGGGTGAGCGGGGTAGAGGAGGACTCCTGGAGGAGGAGAGACGGACCAAAACCGGCCGAGCTGTCACTACCGGAAGTGGGCATGACGGTGCAGACGGCCAGGGTAGCTGAGCGCTCTGCGTGGAGGGGAAATTGAATGCAGTGTTTTGGTTGGACGGGATTTGGTGAGGCTGCAATGACAAAGGGAATTGCCGACTTGGGAGCGTTAGAGGCCTGGCTTGGAAGTGCAAGTGAGTTTTAAACTCATAACAACGTGAATTTAGGCCTATAAAAATAAATCTACGATATTACCGTACCCCCCCCCCCCCAGCGGGGGGGGGGGGAGGAAACGAAGTGTATTGCTCAGAATAAACATTTGACTTTGGGAAACTGATTGATATTAACGAGGCATGTTTTTAATTGTAGGAAAGCTAGTTTGTTTACGTTTTAGAGGTAGGCTACGGTCGGAGTTTGGATGGAGATGCTATAAAAAATATACATAAAAATTATACACTGGGTCCGTAAAAATAAACAAACAAGAAAGGTTGAGCTCCGGTAGGGTTCATGGCAAGAAGTTAAGTTTACCAAAGTGCTTTTAGTGCAAAAATCAAAACATTAAATAGACCAGCTTAGTTTTAAATATGCTAGAACGCATTTAGGTTAGATTTAAATTGTTTGCAGAAGCAGACAAGTGATTTTTAACGTCGGACATTTTTCATAATTAAAGTAAGTCGTCACCTGTTTTAAGAATAAAAAATATCGTGTTTTACATGTATGTGAGGTTAAGTACCATCGAAGTGGAAGCCCGTCCTAAACATAACTAAGCTAGTGTTGGTGGCTTTATGCCTGAAAGAATAAAGCCAAAATGTACAATTAGTGAATTTTAAAAGTGGGATCGCCATAAAGACGATGTTTTTCTGGAGTTGAAGAGTTCTGCCCTCAGGTTTTTGGCTCGGCGGTGTTGAGGTGTCCTGACCACGAATGTCTAATACAAGACCACGTTTACACGCCCCCACACGGAGGACTTTATTCGGGGTTCCTGTCGAACTCCAAATAAATGCTACAACAGAAACGTCAGTGCACACAAGATATGCCAAAGAACAACTGCCAAGCCATGTAAATAAATTGCGTAAATAATGCACCAAGGAATACACCTTCTGAGGAATACACCTCTCGTGAAATACATCACCACAAGTTATAAAAAAACACTGTTTACAAAAAATAAAAATTGCCATTTTATATTTTTGGAGGACTGACGTTTTTGTGGCTGAAGAAATTTTTGTAAATAAAAATTACAAGTTTAAAGGGACACTATTTGCAAAAATCAACTTAGTGCTGTCCGCGCTGCCTGTTGCAGGAAATTCGTACAGGCCACAAAGAAAATTGGAGCAAAAGACAGTTTATATGAATAAAATTGCTGTTTTTGGATTATATGAAGTTACAGTTTCAGGGTTTTTGTAACTGTTAATTCAAATGAGATGATCGCAACATTTAATGCTCTAACCAGTCAGCCGTGCACAGAAAGTTATTTTTTTTTTATCTGGGAAAACCTCGAAAAAAGACCCCTGGGCGCACTCCTCAGGACCTAGCTTGCGATAAGGATCGGAATAGAGGGTACTATAAGCGCATGCACAATTATCAGCTCTATTTAAAGTTAACAGACTACCACTGGAGTGGTTTAAGGTTACCAAACAACTTGTTTTACATGAAAATTCTCACACTGAAGGGTTTATAGGTATGACCCACAACTTAAAACACAAATTACAATGCTGGGAGGTTTTATGGATAATAACGCAACAACCTTTTAACGACAGAGTTGACCTTTTGCTCTCAGAGGTGAGACAGTGTTTTATAAAGAAAACCGTTTCGTTTAAAACTTAAAGAAGGGCCACCCGGGAACAAGTTGCAACCCCCGTAGAATTCTGTGCATTACACTTCCCCCCATATGTGATACATAACATCGCAGTTTTGGATTTAATTGCTTGTTTAATTTAACCACAGTGATTTATACACTGTGTGAGCCTCTCTACGAGCATTAAAAGCCATATAATTTTATTTTTACTTGTAAGTAGGCCTTTTCTCAAAGTTCCTTTGTATCAAACACAAACTGGCCATTTTACCCAAGCTCCAGTCCTAAAGTCGGCAAACCCTTTGCTACTTGCACTGTCAACCTGACCCACCAACCAGCAGTCAGTATTTTCTAAAGTTCATGCCCTCCTCCAATCACAGAGAGCAACTCCAAAGGTCCCTTTGTTCCCCTGCTTGAGTGACAGCTGGCTCTGTCCCTCCCTCTCCCATTGTTCTCCACCTCTAGAGTCCCCCATGTAGTAGCTCTCCTACAGGGACGCGGTTTCCCTCCTCCTTCCTGTCAGGCTGCTAGCATAAACCCCCCCCCCCCAGCTCAAAGCATCCACAGTACAGCTCACAGATCTCAAGCTAGGAGGTGGTCACGCTGATTGGGAGTGGAGACGATGCCGTCTGATTGTTGCCATCTCAGGCAGATGGTAGTGGTTCGTATTGTCGCGTAGTTTATAGTTGAAAGTTTTACTTTAGGCCCCAAAACCTACATTACTAGTTCAAATTTAAATTAACCTCTAGCTTGAATTTTTATGACTTAACTTCGTACATTGGCAGTTTCTGAACTTAGTTAATCACAAATGGCAGGGTGGTTCCCTTCCTAAGTCTATCTTGCTTATTATTAATGAATTTAATTTAAGTGAAAGTCCTGCTTAAATTGCTAGTGCTCCCGTTGAGCCGATCTATAGTTCAGATTTAACTGGAAGCTTAGTTGAGTTTGTGGGAGTTTGAACGCAAACAACATACTGTAGGCCTAATTGTAACTTACGGCTGCATATTATTTTTAGGAGGTTGAAACAGAACCGAGTGAACTTTCTTGATGTGAAAGATTACTATTTCTGAAACGCCATAGTTCGTTTGTTGAATTTAAGAATGTAAATTCTCGTTGCTTTACTTAAAGCTTTCAGTTTTAAAGACGTGTTAAAATATAAAGTGCCATTTTTATTTTGTTTAACTGCATATAAATAAAACCAAGAGTTTTAAACGTCAGTTGTTTTTACCCAGTTATTAATTGTAGAGTTAAAATATTATGTAAACCCCTTTTTATTCTTAACTCAGGATTTGCTGCAATTAATGTCACTTCACCTGGTGGCAGCACGTACCGTGTAAAATAGTACTTGTTAGCCTATTTAATTTGATAGGATATTTTCGCTCCGTTCTCTACATCGGGCCCATAGCCACGACAGTGCTTTGGGCTCCAGTACCAGACATCAGTGGTCTACACGTGGTCTATTGAGCTCCTCATAAATCCAGCGAGTATGGTGTTTTTAAAAAGCCATCCTCTTGCTATTCAATATGAATCGGTTTCATGAGTGTTTGGTGAGTTCATAGGTCAAATTTGACGGACGTACATCGATTTTGAACTGTGATTTGGAGTTTTTTCTGCTTGGTCTGTGAACTAAATTCAACTCCGGTAATGGCGGGGGGAACTAGAAACCAAAAGAAAAAAGATGACGAGCGTTCAGATTCGTCTGACAAATCCAAAAATGAAGCAAAGGTTACCAAAACGAAAAAGTCTAACGTGAATGAGGCAACTGAACAAATATGTTGTGATAAATGTGGTCAAAGCTACGCATTTATGGGTACTGGAATTGATGTGCCATTTGATCAAATTCAAATATCAGGCCTCACATTTGTGTGTAGGGCTTGTAAACTCGAAAGCAAAGTCGCTGCTTTGACTGAATTAGTTGATCGCCTTGTAGAAGATAAAGAGGAGATTGAAAACAAGTTGAGTGCATCCTGTTTAGATTTGCAAACAACTAAAGATGAAGTTAAACGACTACAAGACGTGGTAGGCAGCCTACAGTCAAAATGGGTTCAACGATGTCAACGATTGCATTGTCGAAGACGGCCAAAGCATGAAATCGTATGCCAATATTGTGGAAATGTCTTGTGGTGGGAAGGCAGGTAACAATGTGGTTTCTCTTGATTTGTGCTCGGAGTTAGTTGTAAAAAACTGGAAAAACGTGACAAGCGCAAATTGAACGTTGTTATCCACAATGTGCCAGAGAGCACTGAATCAGAAAATGAAAAAAGAATCGATCACGGTTCTATTTTATTGAAACAAATCTGTGGTCAACTTGATGTATCCGACAAGGTAAAGGTTGTTAACTTCCACAGGTTGGGGAAAAAACAGGAGCAGGGAGACTGCCCACTGCTTGTCAAATTCCAAAACCAGGCAGAGCAAGAACTTTTTGTTGGTAAAGGTTACAGGTGTAGGGGCTATGTTATTGCTCCCCAAACAAAACAGGTTGCCATTTCGCCAGACAGATTGAAGCAAGAGCGCGAGGATATAAAAAACTTGCTTCAACTTCTGCAAGAGAGGAGGAAAGTCGATCCCGACCTGATTTTAAGGGGAGGGAAAATCGTAAAGAGAAAATTGGTTTCCCAGCAAATAAAGAACACTCCCGCAACATTCAGCGATTAGCCGCTGGACGATCTGTGAACATCTTTAAGCTGGTTGTGGTGCTAGTAAATTTCCGTAGTATCAAGAACAAGGAAATTCAGCTCGATGAGTTGTTAATATCTGAAAAGCCGGACATTTTTATGTGCACTGAAACATGGTTGAATGAAGATGATCCCACTCACTGCTGGTTTCCCAGGAACTATGTGGTGTACAGAAGAGACAGGCAAAGCAGAGCAGGTGGAGTTCTGACTGCAGTGAAAGACTCGTTGCAGAGTGAGGAAATCATTGTCGAAAATTCTGAAGGAGTTGAAGCATGTTGGTGCAAAGTGACTATGGAATCCGAGGTTTTTTGGTTTGTGTGCGTGTACAGACCACAAGAAGGTAAAAGTGCAGTGGATGTGCTGTATGATCAAGTTAGGGAAACAATACCCAGGAACAGTCGCAATGTGGTCATTCGCGGTGACTTTAACTTCTCTGACCTTAAGTGGCATGACGAGGGGTGGAGGAATTCCTGCGCTTCTATCAAACCTGAATCTCTTGAAAGAATGATGGATGAATTTGCTCTGGAGCAGATTGTTGAAGAACCCACAAGGGGTGAAAATTGTCTTGACTTGTTTTTTACTACATTAAGTTGTGCAAGGGAATCTGTCTCGGTTGAAGGGGGGTCTCCGACCACTCGCTCGTTAGAGTTTTTTTGCCAGCCTCTTTCAATATGGATAATGGGAATGTGAAATATACGTGGAGATATAACAAAGCGGACTGGGCTAAAATTAACCAAGAACTTGAAGATCTTTATATTGATTTTGAAAATTTAGCTCCCGAGAGATCAGTTGAGGAAAACTGGTCAGTGTTTAAGAGTAACTTGCTCCAAACTGTGCAAAAGTTTACTCCTCATGTCCCTACGAATCTTTCCAAAGACAAGCCATGGGTGAATCTTCAAGTTAAAAGAGCAGTCAGAAAGGGAAAAAGACTGAGGCAATAGGCCAGGAAATCCGGATCTATTCATTCGTGGCTTAGAGCAAACAACCATAAAGAATTGTTAAGAAACTGCTGCTGGAACGTAAGCAGGATTATATGGAGTGCTTCGGTGTTACCTTTACAAAGAACCCAAAGCGATTTTGGGCCTTCGTCAAGAATGCAAATAGACAGGAATGTGGCATCCCATCTATACTCTCTGAAGATGGCACACTTGTCACTGGAGACTCTGAAAGGGTGAATGAGTTTAACGGTTTTTTTGAATCTCTTTTCACTGGGCCCAATACTGATGACCGGCTTCCGTTGTTCACGTCAAGAAGTAATGATGTAATGCCAGATTTCGAAATTGCGTATGGTGGCGTGTTAAACCTCATTTCTGCCCTCAAGGAGGGCAAGGCACCTGGTCCGAATGGCATTGTCAGTCGGATGCTTAAGGAGACACAGGCAGTAAGTGCGCGGTATTTATTGCGTATCTTTAGACAGAGTTTGGGAGAGGGTGTTGTGCCGGAGGACTGGAGGATCGCTGCAGTGGTACCACTGCACAAGGGTGGAAAGAAGAATGTTGTGGGAAATTACCGTCCAGTCTCACTAACATCGTTATGCTGCAAAATGTTGGAGCATATTCTTGTCAGCAACCTTGTGGCGCACTTGGAAATCAACGGTCTACTTTCGCAGCGACAGTTCGACTTCCGTAAGGGATCTTCGTGCGAGCTGATGCTTCTGGACATGATACATAATATTGCTAGTACACTAGATGAAGGAGCTGCCGTTGACCTTGTAGCATTGGACATGACTAAAGCCTTTGACTCCGTGCCTCACGATTTGCTTCTTATGAAGCTTCAAGGCTATGGTGCATCAGATGGTGTTGTGAACTGGTGTCGTGCCTTCCTCCAAGACAGAAGACAGTTTGTTGTTGTAAATGGAAAAAAGTCAACTGAGGCTCCAGTCTTGTCTGGAGTGCCACAGGGATCCGTTAGTGGTCCTATTCTGATTTAATTTACATAAATGACCTGATCGAATCCACTCAGTCTGACAAAGCAGTGTTTGCAGATGATTCCACATTGTTCAGACGTATTACAGAAGCGGTCGACAGAACACAGCTGTAATTTGATTTGAATCGAATTGCAGAGTGGTGTAAAAAATGGAGAATGAATCTCAATCCTACCAAGACCAAAGTCTTAGTGGTGTCTAGAAAAAAGACTGTTGTCATTCCCGAGTATAAAATCGGAAATGATGCTTTGCAGGTGGTTGACAGACTCTCTATTCTGGGAGTTCAAATTAACTATAGGCTAAACTGGAACGACCACGTCTCGAGCCTGTGCACAAAGGCCAACTCTGAAGTTCGCTTCATAAACCGTGTTTTGGCTGGTACAATGACGCGTACTAGAGAGCTGGTTTTCAATGCTTTAGTTCAGTCAAAACTCAATAATTGCAGTGCGGTGTGGGACCCTGAAACTAGATTTTTGGTGGACATGCTTGAGAAAGTGCAACGCCGCGGCGCACGGATGGTGTTCGGCAGATTCGATTCTGACACGTGTCTCTGGTTTGCTTAACACTCTGGAATGGCAGCCACTTGAGGTGCAAAGAAGGGATCGTCGACTAGGACTGTTCTATAGGATATATAACGGGGATACTCTTTTAAACCAGACGACTACATAAAAATTCCTAGCTATTTTGGGCGACATGACCACCCGAAGAAGGCTAACAGGGTGCAGTGTAATACAAATGTACTTGCAGATTCTTTCTTTCCAAAAACTGTTAGAAACTGGAACGAGTTGACTACTGAAACTGTGAATGCCACAAGTTTTCTTGCTTTCAAAAAGTATTCAGATTTACAACATGATTGTATACAGTGTCAACATTCTTGCAGTTAGTTTGTTGTAAAGGTTTATTTGGGGGGCAATTCTTTGCCCTTTTCTGTGGATGTCGTTTTAATGCCTTTAGGAGCTACGACTAACTTAAATAAATAAATTAATAAATAAATAAATAAACAAACCACCGAAAGTATTATTTTTAACAAGACCAAAGTCAACCGAAAGACGGGGGTGTTACAAGCACCTCAGCTGTCGTAGCATCCACCGTTACAATTGGTGGCAGTAGTGGGATCAACAGGTGCTGTTCTCA
>JAHWFP010068437.1:4409-28152 GCA_023313725.1 Lithobius niger | reverse complement strand
TTAGTTCGAAACTTGTATTTTTTATGATGGTTTTATTGAGAAGGAGCGTATAAGCAGAATGCTTCCTGCTCTCGATTTACATATTACATTAGTGTTGTGATTAAAAGTGTCACTACGACGGTTGTGATTGCTATTTTGTTGTTTCAGAAGTTTTGCAGGCTGTTCTGACGTAGTTCACTGGTTGTTTGACATAGGCTTGTATAGTGTATGATGAGCACATGGCTTCGGGCCAGGGCTCAGGAATACATATTAATACGACTCACAAAAACAATAAATGCAACTAAGAGACTGGGAGTCTTTCATTGAAAGGAGAGTTGGAAACAAAATTCCGATCGTGAGCCCAGGGAGGGGGTAGGGGGGAATTGAGGCTTAATGGTGCATCAACAGCCAAGTCATTAGCACCAACCTCAGTCACAATGCAGTAGTCCGGGTTGCCACTGCGCCACAGATTACAAAGATGTTAAACAAACCCCAAATCTTGATCTTATCATAGATCTGTACCTCCTGCAAAATTAAAAAACCCCGGACAGGAGGACAGACTTATCGCCTAATTGACGCGCTATGTCTCGCAGACGATGGGAACAGTGACGAGACGAAAACCATCAAGATGGTAGGGATGGTTCGGTTTCATTTTTTTGACTTCGGTTCCGGTTGCAGTTTTCATGCTCACGAAACCGGCCCTACAAGATGGTGACAATCAACAAGCAAGTGTCGGAGCGTAACTGGCCATCGATACCAGTGATATTCAGAAGGAATAGAACTCCCCCCGCCTCCTCCCTTCAAAAGAAAACAGTGAGTAAGTGGGCCCAGGGTTCAATCAAGTAGGCAAGTAGACAATCGTCCAAGTAGATTATATTAATTGTGAGCAATTCCATCGTCATTGCGTCATTAACATTAACCTCAAGAGGAGCAGCTGGAGGGGATGCGCTGATTGAGTGAGCGAAGCACGAAAATCAGTGTTTGTTAGCCAGTGTGCTCAAAAATAGGATTGAACTAACTTAAACATGAGAAACATGGACATACAAAAAACCAAACCGTGTCAATTTGCCTGACGTAACGGCTAAATGGGCAATGGCAAATGTGAAAATTTATAGACATAAAATTCCTCCAGAATAAAATGGAAGAGGTGACGATAAGGCCGTGTGACGATTTGTACAGTCCTATGAAAGATGTGATAGCCACCAAAACCAACACTGGCATAAGAGAAGCCACCAAGTTTCCAAAAAGGGTTGGCATTTGAAAATAGTGCTATCATTCAACCAGGAAAAAAAAGGCCGCCAATAATACTTTAGACGTTAAATGAAAACTTGAACATTGCTACCGCGAATGGCAATATTCTAGTTTTCAATTAACTTACACACTATTAGTCGGTGCGATTAACTTGGCTAATAGGGTTAACCTTGGCCTTTTCCTGGTTGAATGATATCACTACTTGTAAAGGCAACCCTTTTTGGAGACTTGGTGGCTTGTCTTATGCAGGTTTTGGGTGGATTCCGCTTACTTTGCTCATTCAGTGCAATTCCTTCCGTTGGAGTTGGTTTGCCTGCAGCTCTCGTTCAGCGCCTTTTGTCTTTATTTGTACTTGCAAATGGCCAAAGGAAGTGTTACTTAACGTAGGGAGCTGAGGTTAAACATCTAAATAAACAATAATGCAAGGTTTGCAAGATAAGGTTTTTCTGAACCGAAGTTAAAACAGGGGAGGAACACGAATAAGCTTTCTGGGAATGTTTCAGATAGTGTTGATCCAGTGTTTAATCCACGTGAATCCTTACGGCTGCATTAAAATGTTTTATTTTTTTATCGTTTATCTTTTGAGCACGGTAGGCACGCTAATGATTGGTGTCCGCGTGCATCATATTACTGCTACTTGACTAAACGACATCGCCGAATATTGTAAAAAAAAACTAATCGTCATGTCTCTTAACTGAAGAATAGTACTGAAAAACTGGGGGATAAAAGGTAGACAAGTGTGTCTGTGTGTGTGGCTACGTGGCTATGGACACAACCAAACAAAGCTATATTTTACTCCTCCTTTGTTTAAGTTTTTTGGAGTTGGACTGTAATGTTATCTACACTGTACTGAAAACTCACTTAAATAATCATTTCTTTCCCTTTTTTTTTGGCAGTTGTAACGGTTGAATTTACTGGTTGTAATACTAATTGGTTTTTCATGGTTGAACATAGCAGCAAGATTTCACACGGTCTATAACACTGCAGCAACATTGTGTTATCGGGTACAGGAAAGCTTATTCGTGTTCTTTTCTTGTTTCGATTTCGATTCAGTTAAACCTCATCTTAAACATCAAACTAGTATGTTTTTCGTTTTCTAATATACCATGGTGCATTTTGATAACACTTGCGAGAGTCTTTAATGGGGGGAGGGGAAGTGGAGGGGATACGGGAAAAGCAAGCCAAACGATTTGAGATTATGAAAAAATTCTGTGACTAAAATGCTGCTTTGGAATTGTCATTCACACGGGTTACAAAAAAAATTGTAGGTCTACTCTTTCCCGCTTCGATGACGGTTCTTGATTCCTTGCCCCCCCCCCCCCAAAAAAAAATAAGAATTTCCGAGAAATACTGTAAACGATAAATGACCAGATCTAACTCTCTCTGTCTGTAACTATAATCCTCCCATGATCCATGCAACAATGTGTCATTGAACAACCGCAAGTTGAAACAGAAAAAGAAATGTACCCTGACTGGAACTCGAACCAAGGACCACCAGAGCTGATTTTAAAATTCTACTCACAACGTGAGGTTTCTCAGGGTTGCCCGGTAAACCCGAACAAAATATGGCCGCTCAAAGTGGTTTTCAGCAGCGTACGCATGGATTTTTTTCTTAGCGCGTGAAACGTTTTTCATGACTTCGAGTCTAAAAAAAAATTCCAATCACGCATCAGCACTTTAACCAACCACTTCCTGGATCCGTTGACCACAGGAGCTCTTTGCCTCGAAACGAATCTAAGGGCCGTTCAGAGACATTTCACAACTCAAAAGTTGGATCTAAAGAATGACTTTTATCATATGTGCAATCTTTGCACGCTGATCGTAGCTGTAGAACATCGATTTAGTACTCCACAACAAAATGTAAACTACTGATTTGGTTTTGTTTCGCGAATAAAAAGTAAGAAAAAAAAAACCCCGTCCGCTCGCATCAATTTTTTGCAGTTGCATTCCAGAAAACAACTTAAAATAATTTGTTGTGACCTAAGTAGCAGAAGCCAAGTTTTTTTGAGTCATGGCTTCCAAACCAAGTGTACACCGGTTCAGACCCTTCCACTGACCTAAGTCCCATTTTAAAAAAAAATGCTGGACTGAGAATCGGCCGTAAATCTTTAGGGCCAACTGTGTGCTGTGTGGATAAAGTCAAAAATTCAACCATCTGTCCACTATAGTGGGTGAAACTGCTCAGGTGGAGGAAAAGTCGGGTCAAAACCTCTAAACTAAAATAAGTACAAGTAATGACTGTAAAGAATAAATTAAAAGGTAGGTTAAATGAAGCAACATTTGACTTGTTTTAGGGTTCTTCAGTTGACAAAACACCCGTCGTAGCATCATTTCTCATCAGTTCTTACAAGCTTTTGATGACATTTAGATGGCTAAATGACGATTAATATTTAAACCCAGACAATGACAAAGAAGATTAAAGAATGAAAATAAGTAATAAAACGAAAAAAACCATAATGGAGTGAATAATGTGAACTGCTACGGATGAGAAGTGAACAGTAATATTAACGCAAAACATTCATGTGTCATTATTGAGTCGAGTATAACTTGAGTGTGAAGTTAGCACAGTAGTTTGCTGCACTGAAGATCCAGTTTGTGACAAAGATGATTAGCCACTTTTGAAAAAACTAAGATATGTGAATATTACGTCGATTATACATTTCACAGGAGCACTTTGAATTCGAAAATGTCTATATTTTTACAGCTATAATGTACCTATGAATCTTCAAATGAGACTATAGGCCGTCCCTTGCAGAAATGTTGAATGATTACTATAGCCTGGTTGAAAAGAACTCACCCTTTCAGAAAACTAGATTCAATTAAGACTATTAGGAAACTTGAAGGAGTACATTTAAGTAGAAAATCGCTGTGCATTTTGACCGCTATGGCTTATACACCATTTTCTTTTTACAGGAATAGGACCCAAGACCATACCTAGCAGGAGGACAACTGACTCTCCCGGTGAAGCTGAAGAGTAACAGGGCGTAAAAAATCCAAAATATTTTTACAGTATTACACATTTTTTTTCCCAAATACACGATGATTATATTGGGCTCAGCGCGACCGAAAGGTTGTCTCATGTGCCGGAGGTCCTGGGTTCGAGTCTCACCTCACTCTAGAAAGAGAAGGCTACCAGAAATGCGCTCGTTCTCTGGCGATTGTCATATATAAAAAAAAGGCTAGGTATTTCCTAGGAAATGGTCCCTTGCTATCTCGAGATAACGCTAGCATTTGGAAATAACGTTAATTTGAGTTTTTTCCTTTTTTTAAAATGCTACACTTCTTCTTATTCGGTGGTGAGGGGCCGGTGAGGGACGTCACACAAAAATACAACAGATTGTTTTAAAGGTTAGAATTTTTATCCTATTTCTTAATTATCTAGTGATATAGTACTCATTCCGGCAAAAGTAAGGAAGCGAATGAAAATCAATTACTGTAAAACACGTGCAACAATCACTTTAAAGTTGACTACAATTGCGACGCACGTCGCGAATCATTGCTACCTTGCAAACAATGCCTGGTCACGTGCTTGTGGCATTGTAAGCCGGCTATAGGTTTTGACTGTCGGACTTTGGTAGTTAAGCTAAAAAAAAAAAAAACGAATCCGTGTTTCAGCTAAGAGCGGATAACTTTAAACAAAACAACGATAAGTTGTTAATTTAATGCGCCTGATACGATGGAAAGGCGCACTTCTTTCGTAGATGGAGACTTGGACAGCGAAGTTGAATTGTTTTAAAGTAGGCAGCAACAATCTTTGCATGCGTGAGCAAATGCAGGAAAATTAGTTGCAACAATTTGATGGTGCGTGGTGCCGACGTGAATTGTTTCGAATTTGAATTTTTATTTGAGTCCTAAGCGGCCTATCAAGCCACCACTCAAGCCTAGAATACCTTAACCTAACTTAACCTAACCTTAATCCTACTTACAAAGCAACCCTACCAGAACACCCTGTGACCATACGTATACATGAAATTAAACACAGAAGCGTCCATATGCACTCTGTCAGGGTGCATAAGCCGGCATCGTAGGACCACATCACGCACAACACAAGATGACGCATGGAAGCGAAGCAAAAAAGAGAGGCAAAAAACAAAATAAAAAAATAAAAAACGCCCATCTACAGCGGATAGCGACCAGTAGCCTTGCAAAAACCCAGTGTCATACGGTATCCTACCCTGCCTTGGGTCATCTCCCCGTCCATGAACACAAAGCGCCGCTGCGCCGCCCAGAGCAGACATTCACAAAGGAAGTGTAACACAGTCTCGTCAGACACTCTGCACCTGCACACTGGAGTCCCCGCCCACCCTAACCGAAAAAGATGGGCTTGTAACTGGACATGGCCAGTACGCAGTCTAGAGAGAATTCCCGCCTCCCTACTAGATAAGCCATCCAATGCCTTAGGTAATGAGACAGATGGATGGATCCCAAACAGCCTGCGGCCAGCAGGCCCCACCTCCAACCGCTCCCGCCAGAGCTTATTGGAGGACCAGGAGTACGCTGGATGAAGGTCCCTTGGGCCAGTCACAAAGTCCACTACAGAGCTTCCAGCTGACGGCTCTTCTTAGCCAACTCGTCAGCAAGCTTATTGCCAAATACCACACAGTGTGCCTGAGTCCATGCGATTCTAATGCGACTTTGACGTGCCAAAAACAACTTCCAACCAATCTCAAACGCCAGTGGGTGGGACACTTCCAAGGATGCAAAGCTCCGACAGAGGAACCCCACTCCAGTACGAGAATCAGTTAAGATACACAAGCTCTGCACATGCAACCCAAAACCAATGTCCAGGGCCACTGCGATTGCAACGACCTCACCCACAAAGGCAGATGGCATCAACACGAGACAGTAGGTATACTCCAGCCGGCATTCCGGTACACAAATGCCAATGACCCCCTTGCCCTCTTCAGCACTAAAAGATATGTCAGAGTAAATTTGAACCTCGTCAGACCCGTAATTTTGGTCCCCGAGTAACGATTGGAGGGCGACACCATACCACAACCAAGGAGGAGGGGAGGAGGAGGATGCGAAAAGAGCCCTAGGGAGACAACTCACTTCCGGAGAAACCAATAAGGATGCCCTCACACCAGGAGCACCCACCAGGTCACGAGCCTTCTGGGGAAAAGACACGTAGTCGAGAACAATCGGGGCAAGCGGGTCCTCACTTCCTCTAGCAATGGCACGCTGGCAAAGCCGAAGTAAAAGCTCCCTAGCCCGAATGTCTATGGGCACATCCCCAGTATCCACCAGCAACGCCAACAGTGGGGTCGAGGGTAGACAACCAGATACAACCCTTAGGCAGCTGTTCAGTGCCACCTGAATACCCTTCATGACACCCTTCGAAGTCAAAATGATAGGCACACGAAAGTCAACACATGACCTGATGTAAGTCTTATAAAGAGTGTTAACCGTAGCGCGTTTCGCAACTGACCTGTTGCAGTGACCGTCCTCAAAATGTTTAGCCTTGATGAGATGGTATTCTTAACCGCCGCTGCATCATGCACTCACTCCAGTCGTTGGTCAAGCCAGAACCCGAGGTACCACACCTTGCTCGACGTCCCAATCTTTATGCCATCAACAGTGATAAACCCAGATAGCAGCGAGCCCCGATGAAAAACCATTAGTTCTGTCTTGGTGCTAGACAGGATTAGTCCTCTGGACTCTTGAAGCCTGGACCCATGAGCAATAGCAGCTTCAAGAGCACCAAGGAGAACCGGTAGGTCCCTCCCCGTCAGCCACACAGCTACATCATCAGCGTAAGCAACAACGCTCACAGAAGAGCTCAGCTCCACGAGAACCGCATTTATCGCTGCCGCGAATAGTGCCGGGCTGAGGACACTCCCCTTGGGAGACCCCTGTTAGTAGACAGTACACCCGACCAGGAACCATTCACCCTGGGCGCAAACTGACGTACACCGAGGAAGCCCATCAGAGCCGACCTAAGTTTCTCATCAACACCAAGGCCCTGCAGCAAGTTTCTCATCAACACCAAGGCCCTGCAGCGAGTAGTCCAGCTATGCCACACTAACCATATCGTACGCAGCCTTGATGTCTAGGACAACAACAACTGCAAGACAGTCGTTCACCCAGGCCTCTCTGATACCATATTCCAGGTTCATCATCGCATCTTGAGCCCCCCTGTGCTTCCTAAAGTCAAACTGGGCTCCAAACAGCTTAGCAGAGTTCTCCAACTGATTGACAGCTCTGTTGATGAGGTTTCTCTCATAGACCTTCCGTGGGCAGGAAAGAAGAGCAATAAGCCTGTAACTCGTGACTGCAGGCCGCAATTCACCCCTACCCAAGACCGGGGTGAGAATCAAAAACATCCAGGACTGGGGAATCGAAGCCCCGTCAAAAAGGCTCTGATAGAACTCCAACAGATCAGGGCAGCCTGCGTTCATCCAGGTGCTGGAGATCCGTGTACGAATAACCGTCAATCCCTGAGGCACTGCCAGGCTTACATCCCTGCAGAGCTGCCGATAGCTCCAATCGAGTCAACGGCATGTGTTCCGGAGCAGAGACAGAACCAGCTGCACTGGGGGGAGGGGGTGCCCCGGGCCACCCCGTAAACAGAAGCAAATTTGCTGTTGAATGCGTTAGCTAAACTGGCCCCTCATAGGACATTCCCAGCCTGATCTAGTGCCCAAGTCACTGCAACACGGGAGTCCTGCGGGCGAACCAGAGCCTCCGAAATCGGAAGCCCCAGAGAGACACGCTCACATAACCTGTGCCCAAACATGGCCTTCTCCCTACGCAGGATAAACCTGGTTTCTTGCACCACCCCGATGTACTCGTACCACCTTACGTCACCACGACACCTATTGTAACGCTGCCAGGCCTTACGCCGATTATAAATAGCTATCCTGCAAGCAGGGTCCACCAAACCGGGTCCAGTCGCTTCCCACTGGAATTCCTGCGAAAGCATCGTCTCATCCTAAGCCACTTGCTAATCCACATCGCAAAAGCACTCGAACTGACTTGCGGATATTTGCCCACCGGCTGGGCAGGTGCGTCCATGGGGTATGAGCTCTACTGGACAGTGCCACTGGAAAGTGGTCACTGCCTCTAAGATTAGACGAAGCCACAAACACGAATTGTGATGGGAGTTCTGACGAGCATAAGAAAAGATCCAGCATAGTCTCATGCGTACACATACCATATTGCCTAACAAAAGTGATAGACCCGTTCTGAAGTACCTCTAACTGAAGATAATCCAAGGAATCAACAATAATACACCCTCGGGTGTCACAACCTGCGCTACCCCAGATTGTGTGGTGCGCATTGAAATCCTCACCCAGTACCAAAGGACCAGCTAGGGCACCAACCCACACCACCCACTCTGGCCTAGTAAAATACCCGACAACGTGAATAGCCCCTAACGTGATCCACCGAGTTTCCCACCAAATTTGGAAATTACACGCGTCAATCCCCTTACACAGCTGGTTAGGGAAAATATAATAGGGAAGTGAGTCCCTGAAATACATTCTTATACCAGATCGACCTAAACCCACAATGCCATGGAACCCTTTAATTGCTGGGATAACACCTTGTGAAAGCTTAGATTCAACTACCCCTAACACATCTACACTATAACACAACTTTTCAATATCCTCAATTTTGTTATTTGCCCTCCTCACATTCAAGACACAAAATTTGAAAGTGTTAGGTTAGAAAGCCAGGAAGCCTAGAATCACAAAGGCACTTGGACTAGCAACAATTCACCACAATCACTAATTGACCCTGACTCACTTATTTCTTGAGCACAACAAAGTGAATCCGTGGAAGCCACCATCTCATCACTTTATTCTGCCCAGTTATTAGTTGGACGCACTTCGTGTATCACGTCAGCTCTTCCCATCAACTCGACACACGATTCACACGAAACCTTTTCAAATGGGGCACCCACTGAGGGTTATCTGCCCCAGGAGCAACCTGAGAATGACACATCGCTGTGAATAATGATTCTTCCATGGGGGCACTCTCACGCACATCTCCAGTATCACGGCTCTCTATGCTCTGCTGGGTATGCTCCTCAGAAGGCACAGATGGAACTTCAGACACTCCCGACTCCGTCTGGATTTCTTCTGCCTCTCCACTGAAGGACAACACCGCAAAACGATTGTTGCTGTCCGTGGCCACCACCTTTGGTTGCGGGGGGCCAACTGGCTAGGACAACGTAGCACCCAAAGTCTTCCTGCGTTTGGCCCGCACACGTGACCAAACGACGTGACCTGACGACGTGTCCTTAATTTGGTCATTGACTTGATCACTCGCCACTGGCCGCATTGACTCATCCTGGTTTTCGTCCCTCTCTGGGGGTGGAACAAGGTGATCGCACAAGGCATTTTTGGGCATCACCACACGGCACATACGGCAGAAAACGTTGGAGCAATGCCTCCGAATGTGTCCTCGTTAGGCACATTTTCGGCAACACTATTGCCCACTAAGTTGATGGAAATAATCACGGAGATTACCTTGCAGCAGGGGGTAGCTTGCGTACTGAATGCCGACTTTTTCAGTGAAATGGTTTTTTAGCATTCAGTAAAATACAAGTATGCGTCTTTTCTGGGTCTGGGTGTACTAATGAAATATTCCAAACGTGACTGACTTTCTTAAGAAGACCAAACACCGGGAGAGGCTATTTCCGGGAGACAATCACAGAGACTAACTTGCAGTAGGGGGCCGGGGGGGGAGGGGGGGGGTAGCAGAAGAGGCGGGGCGAGTAAAATTGATGGATCAGTCAACTAATGAATTAAATATTGCAACGCGATTTACTTTCCTAAGAAAAAATTATTTCAATAAAACATAAGTATGCGTTTTTAGTGGGTCTGCACCAAAATCTCGGTGAAAATGTCCCGTTAACGTTGTCCCCATGGGAGGGTATGGCAAGGGAGAGAAGCCCAAACACCGGGACTAATGAAATATTCCAAACGCGACTGACTTTCTTAAGAAGACCAAACACCGGGACAGGCTATGACCGGATGACAATCACGGAGATTAACTTGCAGTAGGGGGTCGGGGGGAAGGGGACGGAGGCAGAAAAGGAGGGGAAGAGGAGAGGCGCGTAAAATTGAAGGATAAGTCTACTAATGAATGAAATATTGCATACGCAATTTACTTTCTAAGAAGACCAAACACCGGGGAAGGCTTAGACCGAAGACTCAATCCACCGTGCAGCATGCACGGGTCTTGCTAGTTAGGGCATAATAGTCATCAGTTTACTCTCCAGAAAAAATTTCTAACTGTAGGCCGGGAAGGATCACCCTATTTACGATCAACAATGACCGAGGGTACACGGAGGTTTGTTACGTCGCTTTACCTTACGTCGACTTGAACTCACATCGCTTTAGGAGAGAGGTGGTTACACGGAGGTTGTAGTTGGAGTGAGTTAAAACGACAGCAGGGGTTCCTGCGTCGCGTTTATCTAATCCCCCCATCAAGCAAACCCCTCTTTATTGCGAAGTCCCCATCAGCTAGCTGGCTTTCGACTTCGTTTTAACGAAGTGGCAGGTGGCCGTCCTAGTTTCGTGACGTTTACGCGCGCTCTTTTCAACCAATCACAAGGAAGCAGTCCTTAGAGCGACGTAAAAAATGGGTTTTAGGTGGCTATACGTAGGTTGTTAAAGCGCTTCAACTCCTTACGTCGATGTAACGAGGTGGTTTGAGATGAAGCGACTTGAAAGTGGGTTTAGGTGGGTACACGAAGGTTCTTAAAGCACTCTAATCACTACATCGACGGTAGCTACGTCGTAAGCTACGTCGACGTAAGATAAAGTGACGTAACAAACCTCCGTGTACCCTCGGTCAATGGTGACCCGCTTCGATACTAGACCACAAATAACTACGTTTGTACACATTTGGTTAGGTTTGTACACATAAATTTAAATGTAAGCTTAAATCATGAAGGGAAGTTACAAGAGTGACTTAAATTCGGAATAATTATATGTTATGTGAACATAAATTGCCTATGTCATAATCACGATTTTGGGGAGATATGCATGTTAATAGGATGAGTTCCTATGCTTAACGTTGCAAGTAAAAATATAAATAAATAGACTGGGGAGGGGGACGTGTTTCGACCCCATCCCACTCAGGAAGGACATGCTAAGTGTGTCTCCCTATTTCTTCATTTGCAATATTTTAAAATACAACTGGTGCGAATTTGATAGATTTTTCCGGAAGTGAACAATTATGAGCCTCGTATCGTCTTCAGGAAGCAGATAAAGAAAATCGGCTTATCGGAAGAATACGGACTCCTCTCCGAGTAGCTTCTCGTTGGGCTAGAATGATGTAAAATGATCAGCTGAACAACATTTTCCCATAACATTTTTGGGGCAAAGGCTTAGTTTGGCCGTTAGAAATTAATGAAAGCCGCACATTAGCACTGACGGACGTATAAGAACCCGTTTTCTTCCATGTTCCCAGCTGATATCTTTTTCCCGTAAACAGTTCAGATAAGTGGGTTGTTATTGTCAGTTTAGTTTGGTTTTGTTGTTATTGTCGGTTAGGTTAGGCAGGTACCGGCTTCTGTTTGGCGTTTCACTTGTAATGAACTTGTTGCGGTTTGGCGTTTCACTTGACGGACTTTGGCCCAGTTGATGCTTTCCTGCGCGGCGCCGTCTGCCTCGAGCCTGCCTGCCGGCAACAAGCTGGCGTCACAGCCTACCTCGCGTAATGCTAATTTGGACGTAAACCACGGCCAAACGGTGCGTTTGCCCCAAAAATGGAAGAGGAAAACATTATTCAGCAGGTAATTCTTAGTCCATTAAAAAAAAAAATCGGACGGGAGTCAGTATTCTTCCGATGTTCCAGAAAATCATCCAAAATGTCTACACAAGACGAAATAAACGAAGAAAATACTTACTAACTTAAAGGAATGCTATGTCCTGCCACTTCAATAAACTGCTTCTGACGCCAAAAAAATGTAACTAAAATTACTGATATTGAGCTGTTAAGCTTTAATAAAAAATTGTATCCGGGAACTGTGATTTACGACTGGGTGACTGGAATTAACTTAACGTCATTTAGAATGACCTCATTCATCCTTTTGCTCTAATCGGATCTTCACTTGAACCCTTGTGGTTGCTGATTTCTCAGAAAGTAATAAATTATGATCTTTGATAGTGATATAGCAATAACAAGGCGTTGATCCTGCAGGGACATTTGAAGCAACCATCATCGCCATTTTATGGTCGCTCCAACAAAAATCGTGGTAAATTGTTTTTTGGTTCATTTTTCTGGACTGAGTTAACTGATAAAAAAAAGCGCAATTATTTTTTATGCTTTTCCTTTGTGTTAGTACGAACCACCCAAAACCAAAACTGGTAAGAGAAGCGGCCCAGTTTACAAAAAGGGTCAGCTTTTCAAAGTAGTGATATCATTCAAACAGGGAAAGGCCGCCAAGGTTAATCCTATTAGCCAAGTTAATCGCACCTACTAATAGTTCGAAGGTTAAATGAAAACTAGAAGATTGCTACTAGCGGTAGCAATCTTCAAGTTTTCATTTAACGTCCGAAGTATTATTCCGTGCGATTAACTTGGCTAATAGGTTTAACCTTGGCGGCCTTTTCTTGTTTGAATGATATCACTACTTTGAAAAGCCGATCTTTTTGTAAACTTGGGGGCTTCTCTTACCAGTTTTGGTTTTGGGTGGATATCACAACTTTCATAGGCCTGTGAATGTACAAAAAAATCCCACGGTGTAATTGTCACCCCAACCTTTTTTGTCTGGAGGTATTTTATTGTATGAATGTTCTCATTCATAATTTTCACATTTGCTATTGTCATTCCAAATAAATTAATAACAAGCGTAACAGTATGGTAATTGCAAGGACCTAATAAATTCCTATGGAATAAAAGATACCCTGTGTCTTATTGAACCAGTAATGAGAAATTTATTCGGGTCGTGGGGCAGATAATTCATTTTGAATTCGCGTACCGTAAAAAAAAAACTATTAGGATTCGGTGGGGAAAAAACGACCAAACCTTTGCAATAAAGATACTCCGTCTCTTAGTGAACCATTCCATTTATGTATTTATTGAGGCCCTAGCCTGATGCCATGCGCCCCATAACTAACCCCACAGTTAGTGAACCACCTATTTGCAACAACAATGAATTCTGACAATTAGGTACTGAAACGGTAGGCATGTAACACTTAAACATGTTATAATCTACTGTTGGATGGCAATACAAATAATGGTTACAAGAATAATTTTGCACTAATGAGCCACTTCAGGACCACGTGCTTCTAGCTGCAACCCCCATTTTAGAAAAAGGCACTTCCCCATATGACGCTTTACCTGTCTGCCGAAATTTAGATCTGGCAACTTTCCCTAATCAGCTGTAGACGTGTCGTTATACCCTATGAGAATTAACATGGGAGCCTGCGGACTAGTTACTAGTTACTAGTAACACAAATCAACGTTATTGAGGACACTTTCTCTCCATGAAGGACACGTTCCCACATTGTCGTGTTGGCGTTTTCTTCGTTACTTGACCCAAGACACCTGATGCAAACGATTTGCAAAGATTTGTACCGCATGGGAAATTTACACCAGTATTCTGAAATTAGGTATAAGTTGGTTTTAGTTAAAAGACACAGTCTGCTAGTGAAGGCCGCCTTTTTTCATCAACAATCATTTTTTAACAATCGGATGTCTACAATCGGATGATCTACTATTACTTGGCGGCGTCACACTAGCGTGTATCTAAATTATCTCACTCAAGCTCAGCAATTGAAAATAAAAAAAAAAGAATAAATCACAAGGTAAAGGGTAAACGAAGCAAACAGTCTTCATTAAAGACTGGCCTTGTGAGGAAACAAGATACACTAAACTGAGAAAAAAAGAAAAGACAACTCCCAGACTGGCATATTACTCGCATTATTTCTAGTGTGGAGGCCAAGAAGCAATGTTGCTTTCCCTCCTTGTGTATGTCTGTGACGTCTAGGTCATCCCTGAGAAAGACTGAACAGCTACTTAGTTCGGCTGGAGTCTGTAGCCAGTATCCGCCCCGGTAGCGCAGTTGTTAGAGTGCCCGGCCTATTCAGCGGGAAGTCCTGGGTTCGTGTTCCAGTCGGGGCAGTTGTCTTTTCTTTCTTTTTCAGATTAGTTTATCTTGTTTCCTCACAAAGCCAGTCTTTAATGAAGACTGTTTGCTTCGTCTCAGAAATAGGGTATTGAGTTAATCATGATGGATGTGTGCTGGCAGATCTCAGCTGAGCTCCCTAAAGATTCTAATCATATCGGTGACTAAAAAGAAATTTCAGGTGCAGTCCCTCCGAGATCTGCCTGCCAATGTAAGCGGGAAACTACAAGACTCCTTCAACAGCTAAAGAATAAGTAATCTACGGGGAAGTCAGCGGCTCGAAGCCAAAATATTAGGAGGGGGGGAAGGGGGGTGTTAAACTGAAATTTCCGACTGGAACCCCTTTTTTTTCAAAGGTCTATCTCCCATTTTTTTGACAGGTCCATTTTTCCGACTCAGCCTTATGATTGCCCTCCTCTCATTTTCTGGATGTTCACTAGGCCCCTACCATTATTCGAAATTCCAAGGTTGCCCTTCCTCTCCTAACTAGGCTTCTTTCTGGTTCTAAAACGTATACCCTAAGCTCAAAACTAAGCAGTTATCAGTTAAGCAGTTAAAAATGTTGTAACTCTCGGACGTTCAGGGGGCTGAGTAATGCAGCCTGCGGAAAGATGGACGGTAAACAAAGAATGTATTAACTGAACAAAAAATGGCCTCGCCGTTTACAAAAAAAGGATTAGAGCTCGTATCCCCATACTCACAGCTGTCAAGGAACACGAATAAAAACGGATTAGAGTTCACTCGAATGCAACTAACTATGAGCTGTGAGTATGGGGATACGAGCAAGAATCTTTTTTTTGTAAACGGCGAAGCCGTTGCTTGTTCAGTTAATTAGTTGGCTTTTTTCTCTTCTTTTTTATTGTAATTACTACGGTCTAGTCTATCATTTGTACAGTACTTACACTGTCCACCCAATTTTGCTTGCGAAAAAAACTGAGCATGTTCCACGCCAGCTTCTTCCGATGTCTATTATTTTATGTCTTGATTTACCTTGTGTCATTTTGATGGGCATTTTTTGCATTTTTCCAGGCGCTCGGAAAAACAATCGCAGAAACAAATCAACTGGCTTCCCGAAGCCCGCATTGAAGAACTAAATAATTCATTCAGTCGTGTCGGCTGCCCAATTTGTAGGCCGTAAGACCTCAGAATTAAGGATGTTGCATCCTACGGTTAAATCTTGAAGATTTAAGAGAAAGGCAGGACCGTTTCACTTTGGTTCTCAACAACGAGTTAGCAGTTTATTTCAGGAATGAACAAGATACGACGACAATGTTACTTTCCCCGTGCCCAAGCATCGTTACATCTTGTTCGAGTGATCTCTTACCCGATCTTGTGCGCTTCACGTCTTTATTGCACCATTGTTACACGTAACATTTTCATATTGTTAGCCGCTCCTCCGCCTCCGGTCCAGTTTTTGAAAATTATCGTGCGTAAACGAACTCTAATAATCACTGCCTGCCGGCCGTGCTAATTACGTATCAATCACTCCCGCAGTTTCTTAAAAAAAATTCCTTTAAAATTCATTTAAAGTTGAAGTATTGAAATTTTATCTGACAAAATCAAACCCTGCCAAAATTTACACAATTGTTCAAAAATGTATTGTTCCATATAGTACGTTTTGCATAGGTTCTTGCCCAATTCCCGAGTGCTGAGATCTAATAATGAGGGCGCCCGAGGTATTGTAAGACTCAGCATGACGGAAGCTGACAAGAACCTATTTCTCAACCGCTTTCGCCTTCTCCGCAAGAGCCGTCATTGTTACGCCTTGACTAATTGTTGCGTTTGTACGACTTCTTCTAGTGCTGATACGGCGTAGCAGTAAACAAGGTCGAGTGGATAGTATCCACCCAAAACAAAAACTGGTATCTATATAGTGTGTCGCTGCCAAGTAATAGTAGACCATCCGATTGTAGACATCCCATTGTTAAAAAATGATTGTTGATGAAAAAGAGGTGGCCGCACTAGCAGACTGTGTCTTTAACTGAAACCAACTTATATCTGATTTCAGCATACTGGTGTAAATTCCCCCATGCGGTAGAAATCTTTGCAAATCGTTTGAATCAGGTATCTTGGGTCCAGTAACGAAGAAAACGTCAACACGAAAATGTGGGAACGTGTCCTCCGTGGAGAAAAAGTGTCCTCAATAACGTTGAATTTGTGTTACTGTTGAATAGTAACTAGTAACTAGTGCGCAGGCTCCCATGTTAATTGTCATAGGGTATAACGACACGTGTACAGCTGATTAGGGAAAGTTGCCAGATCTAAATTTCGGCAGACAGGTAAAGCGTCATATGTGGAAGTGCCTTTTTCTAAAATTGGGGTTGCAGCTAGAAGCACGTGGCCCTGAAGTTGCTCGTAAGTGCAAAATTATTGTTGTAACCATTGTTTGTATTGTCATCCAACAGTAGATTATAACATGCATAAATATTACACGCTTATCATTTCAGTACCTAGTAGTCAGAATTCATTGTTGTTGCAAATAGGTGGCCCCGGCCTCAATTAAAATTTAGAATGGAATGGTTCACCAAGAGACGGAGTATCTTTTATTACAAAGGTTTGGTCGGCTTTTTGTTACGGTACACGAATCCAAACTAAATTATCTGCCCCACGATGATAAAAGGGACAATTATGTTTTCGTGAACACCATGGTAACGAAGTGATAGAATGATTAACGTTAACCGAAGTATGGCTAAGTGAGGAGGGATGCGCTGATTGAGTGAACGAAGCGAACGAAAATCAGCGTCAAACCGTGTCAATTTCGCTGACGTAACGGCTAATTGGGCAATGGCAAAGATGAACATTTTCATTTCATGCTGCCCAGTAAAGTATTTCGCTAAGGTATGCGTGAACCAGCTAGACCGGCGTATGTGACACCGGGGGTACAGCTAGTAATAATAATAATAATATTTGTTACGATAGCAACGGGTCTGGCAAGGACAGGGGAGGTCACTAACAGCCAGCCACAATTACATGTAAATACATGGACATAATATGGCCAAGAAATGGTGATCGTAAGAGGTTTGAGGACACGAATGCCTTAGACCAAGGTTAGACCTGCCAGGGACTCAAAGGCCCCCGATGGCATCGCCAAACGTGCAGGACATGGGAAGGGTGTGAAAAGTGTTAAAGACTCAAAAAAAAGCTGTACAATTAAAAGTATAAACATTCTTTTTATCTATCCTAATCGAAATTGTCTTTCTTAGGTAGGGACCATCCTACGCCCGTTTAAAGGTTAAGAGATAATGGCATAGCGGCAAAAGCGTATGTAGATTTTCGAATTCAAAGTGCTCTGGCAAGCCCTTTAATAACATCATCCTGAGCAACATATCAAAAGTCCGCAAGATTCCCGCCATTGCTTTCGCCGCCATCTTAAAAAAATGACCGCCATCTTAGAAAAATGGCGGCAAATTGCATCATTTGCCTAAAAAATCATATCTCAGTTTCTAATTGATCTACTAAAGAAATTCAAACGGCAAAACAATTATGAGATATGAGGGAATTATATAATAAATATTACCAACTTGTAGTAAATAGTCGTGATGATTTTATTTACGAAATGGTAAGAAACATTACAAATTTGCACGTTTCTTGTTGTAGATTGAAAACAGTGCATGTTATTGAAGTTTCTGTTCTGTAGCGACTCATAATTATGGTATTTTATCCTGAATGTAAAGGTTTTTATTTTATCAAAATACTTCAAAGAATGTCTGAATTGCAACGCTTTGCATTGAACCAACTCCTGAGACAATAATTATTGTATGCATCGAAGAACTTATGACTATTTCCATGCAGCTTTCTGGTTCACTATTTTCGTATTGTGTGTGGAGTGGTGCCTTTAAGCCCCTGCATCGTTGCCACTCGTAGCTCCCTCACCCTTATAAACGTCGCTTTTAGACTCAGTCGTTCTGCCTGTTTTGTACCTAATACTTGAATGATTCAACCTACAGTCTTTCTTTATGGCCAATCCACAACAGTCATCTCTGTAACAATGCCCTTTTAAAAGTATCTTGTCTATTACTATTACAACTTGTGTTGACAAAATCATTTTTTCTCCCACTCAATGTTCCATTCGTAAATATATTTCTCAAACTGTAAATATATTTTTCCATCCGTAAATATATTTATCAAACTGTAAATATATTTTTCCATCCGTGAATATATTTCTCAAACTGTAAATATATTTTTCCATCCGTAAATAAATTTTTCCGATCCGCAAATATTTTTCTCAAACTGTAAATATATTTTATCAAACCGCACGTTAAGTTTCATCCGTAAATAAATTTTTTACCGCATATTTAATTTTGAACCTGTATGTATATTTGTTAACCGAACATTTAATTTTTCATTCGTAAATATATTTTTAAAACCGTAAATATAAATTTTCAGTCCAATTATAATTCTCCCATAAAAACATTTTCCAAACCGTAAATATATTTTAAAACTGTAAATATAAATTTCCAAAACAACCGTACATGTAATTTTTATCCTTAAATATATTTTTTGGTTCCATGTGGAACCTGTTTACTGCTACACTGGGAAGCTAGTTCCACTTCGTGCCAAACCATCACTTAGTTAGTAAATGTTAATAAACATGATCACGGATAGGTTATTAAAAGCGCAACCGGGATCCATTCTACAAACAAAACTCGTGGCGTCGACAGTAAAAACTAACAAAGACTAATGAGAATTCAGTTGGGACCCATTGTTGAAATTCTCTAGTCCTTATGCAGGTACCCAAGTCCCAAATACTAGAGTTCCCTGTAGTAAAAAAGACTTACTAATGAGAATTGCAGCCGGGACTTGGCACCGGGACTCAGCAATTGAAAAATAGACCTCGGTTGCACTTTCAATAATTAGTATAGTAAGTCTTAACTATTTTTTATTGCCGGGACTCTAGGATGGTTGCCACTCCAGCGTCCAACTCGTCCACCATAAGCACTTGAAACGTCCAGTCGTACGTACTGTAAAATTTACTAACTAAATGAGTACACTGCCCCCATTATAACGTTAACCTGCTTACACCAGAAGTTGGTTGCCAATTTTTTTAGGCTGAGGGTCATTTAGCATATTTGCTTATCTTTAGCTGGCCAGATTTTTCCTCATCTAGTTCTGTGGGATCCAGCAATGGTGACCAGGATTTCGCTCCACCCCCCCCCCCTCTCCATTAGGTTTAGTGAGGATTGACTTTCCTCGGTAGTACCACCAGGGTGACCATCCTATATTTCTTATATTTTCCTATATTTTTTAGCAATCCTATATTTTCCTATAATTCAACGAAATATCCTATATCATTCTATATTTCCGTACAGTTTCCTATATTTTTCATTTCAACCTACTTGTTAATCAGTTGAATGATGAGAATTTACTTGTTGGTGAGTACATCCGAATTGCGTTAAAATTGACACATCAAGAAAAAAGATTGCTGCTTGAAACACGGAAGTTTGATACAACCATAACTGAATATCTTCTGGATCACTTACCTCTAAAAAAACCAACTACTGCATGATATTCGTTGTCTGAACCCTATGCTGAGGAAGGACTGTGCTAATGGAGAGGACATTTTACGAACTACGAGGAAGTTAACTGGGCGTATCAAGTCTGATGAAGTGCCAGTATGTTGATGAGTGGAAACTGTATCAGACTAGTGAGCTTCCAAATTATGAAGCAGGGAACAGGATTGACATTTTGGGGCAAATATATTGAAAGAAAAGAACTGCGATGAAGTGAGAAGTACGCTTCTTTGAAAAACTTGTGAAAGCAGTGCTTGTACTTCCCCACGAAAATTCAGACGTAGAGCTCGGTTTTTCAGATAATGCGTTTGTGTTACAGAGCTGAATTCAACTTGATGGTAATACTATTGGTGCTACAAGAGTTGTCAAGGATGTTTTGAAGCAGTACAACTGTAAACCACAATGTGTGCCTATAACCAAGGAGCTTTTTACTGGGATTCGATGTGCACATACTGCCAGATTGCAAGAAGAGAAGGAGCGATTAGAGGCGTTGAAGAAAAAAAAACTTGTTGCTGCAGAAGAAGCAGAATATTTGGACAGAGTTAAACGTCTATGATAAAACAAAGTTTTAAAAACGCTGGGGGAAGAATTTAGAGAGCAAAAAAAAAAAAATAAGCGGAGAAGGAAGTGGGTGCGTCCCAACAACTATTGCTAAAAGCATTTGAAAAACAAGATAAAAAATAAAGATATGAAGGCAATATCAGTGGCCCAGCTAATGATCACTGGAGCACTAACAGAAGGTGCTAATGCAAAAGAGAAGTTTGTAGGTATACCGAGCAACAAAAGAAGATTGGCATGAATTTAAAAACTAGCAAATGCAACCAGCATAAAAATGTGTAACCATTTATACAGCAGTTGAAAGCAGACACGTCGTTTTTTGGTCACAGTCCGCAACAAATGTATCAGCACATAAATGGAGCCGACCTTTCTGCCCCGATCGTGCATATCGTAAGAAAAAAAAAACCGCTGTTTTTATTAAATAAACATATAATCCTGAGTCAATACAAAATCCTATATTTTTCCTATAATTTTACACTTAAATTCATATATTTATCCTATATTTTTGCACAAAATCCCTATAATTCCTATAATCCCCCACCCCCAACATTACGTTAGTGAAAAGTTGCTCCTCACTGCCCCGTACCCCCTCGGGCATTGTTGGCAAGAATCGTGGCTTTGCTTCTCACTTGTCGATAATGCAGGTACTTCAATCCTGAATGTAGTCGTGTTATTCAAAAGTAACCCTGATTCAAAAGGATAAACAAGTGAATAATCGCACAAAATGAAAATTAAAGCGTGGGCCGGACGGCTGCATCTGGCCCCCGGGCCGTAATTTGTGGTTCCCTGGCTTATACCATTGGCTTGGATGTGTCTGGCGCAATATATAAGGATAAAAATTATATTTACGGTTGGTTTGGAAATCTATATTTACAGTTTGAAAAATATATTTACGGTTTGAAAAATATTTTTATGGATGAAATTATAATTGGTGTGGCAATCTATCTACATAATTAAAATCATATGATGTGCGTGCGTGCGTGCGTGCGTGCGTGTTTGTACCGCTACTCCTCCGTAACCAAAGCACCTACAAAGATGGGAGTACGACCAAACGAAAGATAATTAAATTTCGCTTTTAATAGGCCTATTTTCATCGCTGTAACTTGATATCACCCTCAAATATGCGAAAGAACCTGAAAAACTAACGTCAAAGTTTTTTTTTAACCCGCATGATGTTTGTTCATGACGTCATAGTTTGTTCATGAAAACCTCCTCGAGCAAAGAGATGATCTGGAGCGAAGCGAGACGCAGCCGAATGAGCCGAAAAAATAACCTAAAAGGACAACGCATTTCGCAACACACCACATATAGCTCTTAAGATTGGTTTTATATTAACTGACTTGATGCATGGAAAAATCAAACCAATAGATTTGGTCAAACATTCGTGTCAAACATTCGTGTCAAACATTCGTGTCAAACATTCGTGTTTCTGAAGCACGGAGGTGCGTGGATTGAACGAGCAAGCGAGCGATTTCCACGTAAAGTAAACCTTTTCAATGGGTGTCTCGCTTTGCTCTATCAATCTTTCATCTCTCACCTTCGTAGAAGATTACATCTGATGTGCTGCAGATGTTCCTCCAAATGAGGGATCATCAGAAAGTGAAGTAATAAGACCCCCATGGAAAAGTCTGTACTGAGCAGGGCGTGAAGAACAATAATCTTAAAATAAGTAAAACAAGAAAACCCATATAAAGTGTATACTAACACAAATTACAAGTGATGTGTGGTTCTTGGTGGTTACATTGATTCAGTCACGTTTCTGAGGAAGTGTTTGCGCTGATTGAGTGAGCGAAGCGAACGAAAATCAGCGTTTGTCATCAGAACAGCGGTTTCTGATAAATTGCTTGATCTTTTTGCTTGAATCCTTGGACGTAAAAAAAATATTTACCTTCTTTCGAGATAACCGACATCGCATTCTACACTTTTGTAAATCGCTTGATCGTTTTTTATGTGGAAGGACTGTCTGTATCATAAGTGTTGCAGCAAGAAAGCTCCTCGAGCGTAGCGAGACGACGCGGAATGAGCGAGCGAAGCGAGCGACTCCGCTAGTTTTATAATTAAGGACGTACGATGTGCGTGCGTGCGTGTTTGTACCTCTACTCCTCTGGAACCAAGGCACCTACAAAGATGGGAGTAGGACCAAACGAAAGATAATTAAATTTCGCTTTTAATAGGCCTGTTTTCATCGCTATAACTTGATATTATCACCCTCATATATGCGAAAAACCATGAAAAACTAACGTCAAAGTTTGTTTTAAAGCCTCTTGATGATTGTTTATGACGTCATAGTTTGTTCATGAAAACCTCCTCGAGCAAAGAGAGATGATCTGGAAAAGGGTGCACGGACGACGTATTTTGCAACACACTACATACAGATCTTACAATTATTTAGATCTTATATTAATTAACTGACTTGATGCATGGAAAATTCAAAACAATTGAGTTGGTTTTCAAACAACGGTGTCAAACATTCGTGTTTCCACGAATTCCACGTAAAGTAAACCTTTTGAATGTGTGGCTCGCTTTGCTCTCTCAATCGTTCATCTCTCACCTTCGTAGGAACAATCTGTACTGAGCAGGACGTAAAGAACAATGTTCTTAAAATAAGTGAAACAAGAAAACCCATATATAGTGTATACTAACACAAATTACAAATGATGTGTGGTTCTTGGTGTTTACATTGATTCAGTCAAGTTTCTGAGGAAATGTTTGCGCTGATTGAGTGAGCGAAGCGAACGACAATCAGCGTTTGCCATCAGAAACAGCGCTTTTCTGATAAATTGCTTGATCTTAACTTTTTGCGTGACTCCTTGGACGTAAACAAATAATATTGACTTTCTCTCGAGATAATCGATATCTCATACTACACTATTATAATTTGCTTGATCGTTTTTAATGTGGAAGGTCTGTCTGTATCATAAGTGTTGCAGCAAGAAAAATCTCCTCAGCGAGACGACGCAGAATGAGCGAGCGAAGCGAGCGACTCCGCTAGTCTACATCATTAAAATCATACAATGTGCGGGCGTGCGTGTTTGTACCTCTACTCTTCCGGAACCAAAGCACCTACAAAGATAGGGGGAGGACCAAACGAAAGATAATTAAATTTCGCACAGTATAGACCTATTTTCATCGCTGTAATTTGATATTATGACCCTCAAATATGCGAAAAACCCTGAAAAAATAACGTCAAAGTTCGTTTTTTTAAACCGTCTTCATGTTTGTTCATGACGTCATAGTTTGTTCATGAAAACCTCCTCGAGCGAAGAGAGATGATCTGGAAAAGGATGCACGGACGTATTTTGCAACACACCACATATACATCTTAAAATTGGTTTTGTATTAACCAATGAATTGATGAATT
>JAHWFP010068435.1:0-17365 GCA_023313725.1 Lithobius niger | reverse complement strand
GCATAATCTTTCACAATTCTTCTGCCATCTCCTTTCCGTTCATAACCCTATTGGTGATAAAGCTGGTTGATGATTAGTTGTTACCACTTTTCAATGATGCTATTTAGTCATCATGTATGACACATGCTAACTCCAATTATTCGCTCTCCTACCGTGTTGCAAAGTTGAAAACTCTAAAAAATATTTTAATACAGCAGTAATGTTTCATGTGGACTAAACACTGCAGCAATATTGTAGCATCTAAAACCTTACAGGAAAGCATATTCGTGTTCCTTTACTGCTTTGATGTCGTTTCAGTTAAATCTTAGTTTTAACAACACTTGTCGCAAATCTTGTTTACTTGCATGTTTGCTGGGGCCAATGGCCAATCTTAGTCTTGTGTGTCTATTCTTACATAGGTGGACATTATCTATGCCTTGTGATTTAATTTCCGGGTCCTTCCTCTAGACCTTTAGCGATTATCTTTAGCGATTCCATGAGTGCCCTGGAGTCCTTGGCGACTTACAATCCTCAGAACCCCTTGACACAACGTGTCCAAGCTTTGCTTTCCCGCTTGCCTGGCCAGCGGAAAACCGTGCTTTTCTGCTGGATCCCGGGCCATGTTGGGATAGGTGGAAATGAGCAAGCGGATTCTGCAGCAAAAGGGGCCCTTTCTGGCCCTCTCGGAAGGGATCTCAGCCTTGTTCCCTCGGACGCTTTTCCAACTCTGCGTCTGAGGTAACACGCTTTTTGGCAAGCCTCGTGGGATGGACAGGACGGCAATAAATTACGAGCTATTAAAGGCAATGTAGAGGAATGGCACTCGGCGTGTCGCCGCAGTCGCCGTGAGGAGGTGGTGTTGGCCCGTTTGCGCATTGGTCACACTCGACTTACTCACTGTTTCCTTTTGCGGGGGGTTGACCCTCCTGAATGTTATTGGTGTCGGCAGCCACTTACGGTCCGGCACTTCCTTGTTGATTGCTGCCATCTTGATGGCTTTCGTCGTTGTTTCCATCTTCCGCATGACATTGTGCGTCAATTGGGCGATAAGTCTGTCCTCCTGTCCGGTGTTTTTCAATTTTTGCAGGAGGTACAGCTGTATGACAAGATTTAGATTAGGGGTTTGAGTAATATCTCTGTAATGTGTGGTGCAGTGGCAACCCGGACCACTGCACTGTGACTGAGGTTGGCGCTAATGACCAAGCTGTCGACGCGCCATTAAGCCTCATCCCCCCCCCCCCTTCCTCTAGAACCTTCTAGATGCTTCTATTACCCATAATACCCTGGCCATTTCGAGGTTGTCAGGGGTTACCAAAACGTATTTAAGCAAGAGGGCCAGCATCAGAAAGCCTTCGGGCCAGCCGACTGGCTGGCCCTCCTCAAGCCATGCTAGGTCTCCTAGTTAGGGGTATTTCTGGCTGTTAGGCCTCTAGTAGGCCCAATTTTGGTTAGGCTTTTCCCCCCAACCTAAACAAGCCTCTTAACCCTAACTTAACCCCAAAGTTACCCAGCTTCCCTCCCGCATTTCTTCTGTCTAATAGTTAGCTCTCCCACAGTTTGCTATTTTTCGTCAACACCAGTCGAGTTCGCTTTTGTTTTGTAGTCCAGTATTCTTCAGACTCAGTACTTTATTTGAACTGTTTTTAAAAACAGAAAAAAAAGCTTAGCTGCTCTTTCAGCCAACAAACGATTGCATAATTTCTAATGAACAAGGCCAAATGGCAAAAAAAAACGCGTTCTACACCAGCACATGAAGAAGCTGCGATTAGCAGTAAACGAAGAAACACAATGGCGCCGACACTGTGACAAGTGATCAATGTGTAATTCGACATCATCACAACTGTTGCTAACTCGACATAGCAATAAAACAAGGTTTTTTTTTAACCTTGTTGTAGCCAAACGTCTTTGTCTCGTTTTGAAGGTTTGGAGTTTGGACATTCCTTTGCATCAATTTGTTGCATACTGACAATGTTGAATATGTACTGTACATACTGTAAACTGATAGTGTAATGTGAAACTGTCGAGCTAGTATAGCGGTCTGGGCATTGGAGGCTTATCTGAAGACCCGGGTTCATTTACAGAAATCATGATAGCATGTTAACTGTTTCATTATTACTGCTAACTTGCCATCCTAAGCTGTAGCAGAGCCCCCTAAGAAAGGAAGGCCGAGTCAACCGTAGCTCTCGTAATGCTGGAAAACGCGCACAGTAAGTCGCTACAGTTCGCCGCAGGAGGGCGCTCCTGGCATGTGCCACTTCAGCGCTAAGTTAGCATTCGCGGCTGCTAGTTTTTTCGACTTTTAGCGACTAGAAACAGACAGTAGGCACCTAAATCAAGTTGATATTTTAAGTAAAAGCTTAAATTAAATACGAACAAAGAAAAACGTAAAGTAATATTTTCAAAAAATAAGAATTACTCTGAACAACAACTCGTACTTCATTATTAGTCCTGCACTGATTTATAATGACTGCTTTAAATTGTTAGAAATCAAGCTATGTCAGTGACTTTAAATAATTCGACAGTTTCATAATTTTGTGCACAAAATTTACATCAATACCCAGAATATATACGAGAATTAAGCAGACAGATACACCCAAAACTTCATTTCATTTGAAAAAAAAAATTATAGGCGGAAACGGAAACATATTTTTTTGCACACCTGAAAGTTGGATTAAAAAATATTAAAAATAAAAGTAGGCATAAATTGCCAACTCACTTTGTAGGTCTAATGCCCAAGAACGTTTTTTTTTTTTTTTTGAGAGGGCCATGTCTTTTTAACTTGTTTTCGACAGTTCCATTCCTACTGGTTTTTTCATCTGATTGTTGTCATTTGCTGCTCAAGTTGTGCAGAATACTGGATAAATATTCGTCCTGTCAGACTGAGAGAAACGAATAAGTGTAAATGTATATGTTAGTTTTTTTTCCCTCACAGTCTGATACTTATTAGGACTCAGCGTGACGTTTGACAGTTCCGTGATTCAAAAATAGTTTAAACAATAACTTTTTCTGTGTTCAAACTTTTTTTTTCAGTCGAAAGTTTAAAAAAAAAGTTGTGAAAATAGCGACAATGTCCCAAAAAGCGAATCTGAATCCGATAAAGTGGCTCCTATTTTTCTTTTTCCACCCAATTTCTAAGTTAAAAAGAAGAATCTTAAAAAAAAAAGAAAATTGGATTTTGGATCCAGAAACACGGTCACTATTTTCACTTTTTTTTTAAACTTTGGGCTGAGATATTTTTTAAATCACTCTGTTCATTTTGTTTATTGATGGTTGACAAATTTCTTTTTCGTCGATTATCAAATTGGGGTATGGAATATTTCAACATAAATCCAAATTATGAATATTAGCCATATTTTTATAGCCTATTAATTAACTACAACGACATTTAATATTTTAATTTCCTTCTGTGTTCTCTAATAGTCCCAAAGGACAACGTCATCCTTGAAAAATGAAACTAATACGAAAATGCCGACAAGTTTCATTTGTATTTACCAGTCAGGTAGCTGATCCAACCTTTTAGGCTAATGTTTTCCAGCCATCGGTTCGTAAAATAGCGGTTTGAGGATAATTCATGGTAATTCACACCCTTTCAAGTTAATATTCTTGCCGTGGAATTACAGAAAGGCACACAACAATTTACCATTTTTATTTTAAACAGCCTGAATGCACGCGACAGTAGTCTTGGCCATGCCTTCGTCACAGAAAGCGGCACATGCCTTAGCTGCCATCTAGCGGCCGTTTCGACGGATTGCGCAATGTTTTCTGTGCGCGGTTTTGCAGGCACTGACTCGGCCTTCCTTTCTTAGGGGGCTCTGGCTGTAGACAGCGTTGTCTCCATTGTGTCTCTTCGTTTATTATTAAATTTTCGTAAAAATTCCGTCATAAAGGCGTTAATTCATTACTGTTACAAAATATGAAATAAAAATAAGGCTAATATTTGTTAAATGTCTATTCTTGTGTCTATTCCTGTGTTTTTTCTGTTCTGTGGCATGCAGTCTGTTCTATGGCATGGTAATAAGATTTTCGCCTTTTTTATTGTAGTGCAGTTGTCCACAGACAATGGAAGAGTTATTCAAGAAAAGTGAAAGAACTAATTACCATACTTTCATCTTGACCATTGTGAAAATGGTGCTATATAAATCCCGTATTCGCATGATTGTAACAATGCTCAACAATGGTTGCATACTTATTCTGCATACTTATTTTGCTCACTTATTCTGCACACATATTCTACACACTTGTTGTGCACACTTATTTCGCATGCCTTTAGAATTCATAGAAGTATGATCATCTTTATAAAGCAATTGGGCAGTGACACGACGTAGTATTATTGTATATAACTCTATGGTGGAGCCAGTTACTGGGTTAGCTGCAAGGTGCACTGGTGGGGAAAAGAAGAGCGTCTTACTGCAGCCAATGCTATTAGACTGGATTTCTTAGGCCTAAAACGCGCGATTTTTGTCGATTAGTTGGCAGTTGCTGACATTTTTGAGGAAGTGGAACCTTTATTTTCCAATTACAACCTAAGCAGCATAAGGGATTAGAGAAAACAACGGGTTTTAAAGCCTACGAAATCCACTCTCAAAGCACTGGCTTGACTAGAAGTGCCGTTGTTTAACCCACCATTTCAATCTAGTGCCCCTTGCAGGTATCTCTCTTGTAGCAATATGACGTCACTTGACGCTGCTCTATATGCTCTATATGCGTCAGTGTTATCGTTCTATTCCGAAATGCTCCTTCAGCGAACAAGGGAAATAAGATTTTGCCCCGTCAGACTACAACCAAACTTTAGTAACAATATCCCACATGAAATGTGAATTGTTGAAACATTGTTGCTCGGTGTGAACGGACTGTTGCTTGGTTCCAACTGTTCGACGAACAAGGGAAATGAGAAACTCCCCGTCAGTCAACAAAGAAAATATTGCAACAATACTCACCTGGAACGTCGTATTAAAGCATATAAGCATACTGTTAAAGCATTGTTTCTCGCTTGTTGTTCAAGCTTCGGAAAACCAGGAAATGAGAACCTCTCCCTTCATCTGACAACGGCATTTCTGTTCGACGCTGCTACACGAAATGAAATGAAGGTAGGGTAATAAGAAAGTTATAGTAATATTTTCATAAAAGGGCCAGTGTAAGCGATTTAATGCATACTTTTGGTAGAGCGATGTCCGAGGTGGTGTAAAACATCCTCGGCAACCCTTCCCCGCGGACATCGCTCTATCAAAAGTGTGCATTAAATCGCTTACACTGGCCTCTGTTTTAGTTAGTTCCACTTAGTTTTCCACTTAGTTTTCGCTGTATTTGAAAATAGTCCAATACATTCACCATTCTTCTTTAACCAGCTGCTGTATTGCCCCTATTTTCTCTTAATATTTTTTATTTGATTAGGTCCTTTCCACGATATCTTCTTTTCCAAGCACACCATTTTTTTGCCATTGACGTGTACTGGGTGACTATATGGTTCACGCGATAACCGTCAAGGTGCATGGCAGTCAATTGTCAGATTTTCGACGTTTACTTGAGGTCCATTGTCGTGTACTGGGATGATTGAAGGGCTTATTCGAGAGCTGTCCAGGTGCATGGAAGGCGATTGTAAGATTTTCTAGGTTGATTTGGGCCATCGACGTGTACTGGGTTGATTGTATGGTTTATTCGAGAGTTGTCGAGTTGCATTGGAGAAGAGTGTAAGTAGGTACCTCGTTAAAAGCATAAAAAAAACTTGCAGTTGGGCACGACACACCAAAATGAAGTAAAAATACATAAAATGCATGTAGTACAGAAAAAATAGGTCGTGTTACTTTCAAACGTACATGAGAGAAGTACAGCTTCAAAGTGGAGCACGGAATGCAATGTATTCTTTTTGGTTTCGCAGGTGAATTAGTTGGTAAGGCTCTCAGTGGGCCTTTATGTGGGCGGTTAGACAGTTCATTTTAAAGGAATTTGTGTCGTGTAGGTACGAACTTTTTATCTTCTTAGGAGAAAAACTTAGTCCAGTTTTGAATGAACAATTGCTGAGGGATCTGTGAATTCAGAAGTTGGTCTTTTTGCTTGAATTTAGCGGGGTATCTGCTAAATGTTGATTATTTTTTATTATTTGCACTAATTGGGCTCGAATTTTCTGTTACATGTATTTAGCATGGTGTGTGGTGCAAAGTGTAGCGTACTCTTTGATATTGTTATGTCTGTGATAAGGTGTTTACCCCTAGTGTAGTTTTAGATGTGAGCAGGGGGACCTGAAGGGGGCAGGGCAGTTTATTGCACAAGACACTAGACTTGGCATTTCTAACGTCAAACTTTACTTTTGTCAGAAATGTGTTAATGCAGATCATCGATAAAACTTACCTGTAAACCGAAGATGTGTACTAAGTGTACGTTGAAACGATTGAAGTACATTTCAAACTTAAAAATAAACGGTCAAAAGTATGGTCAAATGTACGTGTTGAGTTAAATGTACTTTATGTTCGTTTGGTTGATCCTAACGTGTTGACGAGAATCGGGGTTTGTAAACGAGTGCAACGCACTTCAAACTCGTACAAATGGTTGTAATTAGAGTACAAACTAATTCGTTGAAATGTGCTATAGGTACAAATGTACACTGAAGCCAAAACCCAGATTGCGGTGGGTGGATACCAGAACCCGGGAACTTCACCACCCCCATTCGTTAAAATGTACTGTAGATGTGAACAAATCTGTACTTAGGCCAAAACCCAGATTACAGTGGGTAGAGTCCAGAAACCGGGAGCTTCAGCACCACCAACCATTCAAATAACTAGCAACTGGAATCTTGCGATGAGGTTCCAACCCACCTCTCCTTCATCAGCTACTGGAAGAAGCAGTAGTAGATTCCAGTCTCAGGGCGTGTTTACACAAAAAGGGCTTTTCGCTCGCCGAAAGCTATTTGCTAGTCAACCGTTATTTATTTATGATTAGTTTCCCGTTGCTACTAAATGAATGCGGTAATAGATAACAAACTGTATGTATTATAAATAACAACACGGATAAAGAACAAAGGGCTACAGTAATTTTAAACATTGCTACAAAATTGTTGTAATTTCACGCTATTTCCAAAATATTCTCCCTCAAAGTACAGCTACTAGCAATGATCAGACGTCGGTAGAACAAATAGCTTCTCGCAGCGAGAATACAAAATCCAACATGGCGTCCATTACGTGGCTATCGAATCGAAGACAAACCATCGAATGCCGGCATACAAAAAACATTCCGTCGTCTTTTACTGCAGTAAAAATTGTTTTCTTGTCATAAATCGGCGCTCAAATGTTGCAAGCATCGTGTGCCGTGTCACGAGGCACGAGGAGAATATTTGCGTCTGCGTCGTTGCCATGGTTACTAATATGCATAGACCATTCGAAATCCGCATAGTCCCGTAAAGGCGAGAAGCATCCATCAGATTTATTATTGATCAAGTAAAAGCTACTGAGCGAGAAAACTGTCGTTACGTAAACGAGCCCTCATACAGCTAACCAACAGTTCAGGGTCTATCACACGTAATAACTCGGTAATCCACCTCCTTGCTGCATAGACAATCTTAAATTCAAGTAGCTGAAACAAAAACTAGTAAGCCCTAAGTGTTGCTGTCTCCCTGAGAATATATGTTCCAGACATGTTGAAACGTGCTAGAAATATGTACAAATTCAGTCTAGATGCATCGCTACAAACATGTGCAAACGTGTCAAACGCAGTACAGATACGCTATATATGGTTACAAATGACTACAAACGAGAAGGAATGGACTATAGGTTGTATGAATGCATTTCAGCACGCTGCATGTGCATACAAAAACACTAAAAATATGTGCGAAGTGCACAAACACAATACGAATAGACAACAAATGCGTATAGATGCAGTACAAAAAGCAGTACGAATGCACGAAAGATGCGTGCAACATGCGACACAAATGCATTGCATATATATGCAAATACGTACAAATGGGTGTACTTCAAATAGCTACAAATGCATACAAATGCATGGGTATAACCATGTACAAATAAGGTGCAAATCCAGTACATTGGATTACACGGGAGCAGTACAAATACACTAAGGGTGTTTGAATATAACTTGCAAACATGAACACAGTATAAACGGACAATAAAGTTATAGAAAGGCAGTATAAATATGTGTGCAAACGCAAAAAAACGCTCTAAAATCTGTGTAAAAGCAGTACAAATGCGAGAAATGCATTACAAAATACAGTGGCCCACTAGCCAAAAGTTGTCCAAAAGTAGCCAAACGTGGCCCGTTGGGCCCTCGCTCGCATCTGATGTCTGGGCTTCAGTCGAGCAAGTCAGACTCCATCCAAGAAAAGCGGAAGTAACAAAAAGAATTTTTCCATATTGTTTCGGAGTATGGAAGCAGGGTAGCAAAAGGAAATTTAGAGGGAATAAATGGCAGGAGGCCTTTAGCTATACCGTTGGGGTGAATGACTATTATCACATTTTACATCTACTGTTAATGATACAACATTACTGGAAAAGATTACACGAAAGCAGATGATTAAAATGTGATTGTAAAATGTACAAACCAATCTGGACAAATAATAACGTCAGTTGTTGGCTGGAAGTTATTACTAAAATTCCCACATTAAATGTTATTTACATATTACACCATAAGGAAACTTCAGCTATGATTAAAATGTTATCGAATAAAATAAAATAATAGCAAATAAAATATCTATTAAAATATTATTGCAAGAAAGAGCATGATTAAAATGTACCAAAGCAAAATTCCTAAACATCGTATGATAAAATATTACACAATGAAGCTTCATTTTAAAGCTTTATTATGTGGCAAATAATACAACAAAGCACAGAAACACCAAATAATGCACACATTTGTATGCATGAATCAAAATAATATTGAAAACGGAGTGCAAGACACTGCATTATTAAAATTAACGATGATAAAATTCTTATAGGCTAACTGTTAACATGATAAAATATTACAAATTGAACCCTTTATTTCGCAAACTAGTTATGCGGTAATTGTGTACTGCACAATAAAGAAACAGTAGTAAGAAATTGTCATGATTGAAATGAGACTGAATAAGGTTGTAATAAAATGTGTGATTAATTTAACTGCGTAAAATAAAATGTGCAGCAACGAAATTCTTGAAACTTTTAACATGATTGACTATAGAAAATTAACCCTTTACGCATTTATTTTGTGGTTATTGATAATAATACTGTAAACTGCACGACAAGGGAACAATAATAATAAAAATAACTATATTAACAAGTTATTATTATTTAAATTTATATGTTACGGTTACAGATTGCAGTAAAATGTATGTTTAATTTAAATATGCATATTAAATACACAACTACATCGCTCCTAAAACTTTTACCATAATTAAATGGTACAATTTAAACCCTTTCTTACGTACACTAATTATGTGCTAATTGAGTATTGCACAGTAAGGGACCAGGGCTACAGAAATTTCTTTTAGTTAATTGTTATTGAAACCAATTGCAACAAAGTGTACGATTAAGAATGTGCGTGACTAAAGACATGACATAATTATCAAACTTTTAACCATGATTAAGTATTAGAAAAATGACCCTTTATTTTACAAATTTATTTTGTTGTTATTATATAATTGATACTGTACAATAAGGAAACAATAATAACACATGTAATAACTTTAAAAAATGATTGCAGTAAAGTGTACGATTAAATGAACATACACAAATCACCTTAAATTATATAATGGAAAGAGAAAATCATTCTAGTGAATGGTTTTAGCTGTTTGGCTTGTTTTTTCTAAGAAGTTCGTAAGACTTTTACCATGATTAACTGGTACAAATTGAATACTTACTTTCGTAAGCTAATTAACCTTGTACAATACTTTTAATTACGTAATCCACTATACTGAAACACCAACACAGAAATTGTTATAAGGTCATTGTTATTGAGACTGATTGCAGCAAAGTGTGCAAATAAAAATGTGTTTGATTAATGCATGATATAATTATTCAAATTGTAACCAGGATTAAATATTACAAAGCAAACTTTTTATTTTTCACATTTGTTGTACGGTTATTGTACAAAAAGGAAACATTAATAAAACAAATAAAAATAATTACAAGTTGGTATTATTTAAATCTTACTGAGTCAGACTGCCATACAGTGTATGATTAATTTAAATGTATATGATTATGCAAGTACAAAGTTATTAAAACTTTTACAACGACTGATATGGTACAAATTGAACCCTTTATTTAGCACACTTCTTGTGTGGTAATATCATATTGCACAATAAGGAACCAGCACTACAGAAATTGTAGTTTCCTAATTTTTCTTGAAACTGATTGCAGCAAAGTGCATTATTAAAAATGAGCATGATTAAAAGCATGACATAATAATTATTAAAACCTTAACTATGATTAAATATTACGAGATGAACCGTTTATTTTACACATTTAGTTTGTGGTTATTAAATACTAGATACCGAAGAATAAGGAAACAACAATAACACAAATAACAATAATAACATGTTATTATTTGAACGTTACCAAGTCAGATTACAATCATGTGCATGATTAATTTAAATGTGTGTGATTAAAGTGGTTACTACAAAGATTATATAACTTTCACCATGATTAAATGGTACAAACTACCCTTTTATTTCGTACATTAAATAATTTGTAGTAATTGCTATTGCAGAATAGGGGAATTGCACTACAGAAGTAGATATTTATGTATTTATTTATTTAACTTACTCGTAGCACCATAAGGCATTAGAACGACATCAAATTTACCAAAAAAATAATCCATAAAACTAAGTATTAGTGTGGCTGCATACTATACGAGAATGCTGAGCAACCAAGCTATTCTTGAATGCAATAAAGTTCTGATTTTGTACAGTTTCACCTGTTAACTCATTCCAGTCCCGGATAATTTTTGGGGAAAAAGAAGTGGCTAAAACATTTTGTTATGCACTGGTGCATCTTAACCATTTTTGCATGATCATGCCTTGCCTTGCATTGAAACGAATGCTGCGAAGTGTAAGATGAAAAATGTGTTTGATTAAATGTATAAAGTAAACATTAACACTCTAACCATGATTAAATATTATGAAAGTAACTTTTTTGAGATGTTTTTAGTTATTTCACAATTATACTACACAATAAAGGGAAAACAAATAACACAAATAACAATAACATGTTATTATTCAAATGTTACTGAGTCGGAATGCAATAAAGAGTAGATTAATTTAAATATGTATGCAACTACCATTATCAAATGATACAAATTAAACCTTTTATTTTTACACTAATTGTGTGGTAATGGCATATTGCACAATAAGGACACAGCTATGAAAAAATTATTGGTCAATATTATTGAAAATGAATGAATAAAAAAGCACATGATTAAACGCATGACATAATTATTAAAACTTTAACCATGACTAAATATTACATAACGAACTCTTTTTTTTACCCTTTTATAGTTATTGCATAATTATTCTGCACAATAAGGGAACAACAATAACACAAACAACACAAATAACTACAATAACAAGTTTTTATTATTTAAAAGTGACTGGGTCAGAATGCAATAAAGAGGAGATTAATTTAAATGTGTGTGCAACTATCATTATCAAATGGGACATATTGAACCCTTTGTTATTTTACACTAATTAAGTGGTAATTGTGTATTGCACAATAAGGAAACAACGATACAGAAATTGTTGTTAGTTAATATTATTGAAATCGATAGCAGTATCAAAGTGTATGATTACAAATGTGCATGATTAAATGCTTGACATAATTATTAAAACTTTAATTATGATTAAATATTACAAATTGAATTCGTTACAATAGTGCACCATTCATACGCTAATTTATATTACCAAGGATGTTTTGGTTAAGAAGAGTTTTCTGTGGATGAACCTACAATATAAACATTCTATAGAGAAAATAACTAGTTCAGCTGATGACATCAGATGGCGCCACAGTTTCCACTGCTTATTTTCTAATCGTTCTCTGCCTCAGGGACAATTATTTTCAGTATTTGACCTAATTTGGTATTCCTATGTAACAATGTTTGTTCAGAGCATGGTTTCGAACAGAAATTATGCAAAAAAGGCCAGATGATAATAAATTAGGGCTATTGCATGTGCCGCCATCCACTGTTGTGCCAGCATAGTTTGACTTTCCTCCCTAATATGTGGGGGAAATAACCAGATATTAACTCTAGTCAATATACCCTTGTTATTACACAATACAGCGACAATAGTACAACATAAATAGTTAAAAATTGTATTAATAATTAAAACGAATTATAATGCCAAGTCCAACAAACACAAACGTGATTCGAAAATCTAAAAAGTCACTAATACAAATATCTAGTTCGCTGAGAAGTTACTAAGGCAAATGTCAACTTCAAATTCTTTAAGATGATTAGGGACCAAACCGTAAATTACAAGCAGTACAGTGTTAATATATTATAAGAAACGATATACGTAATACATTAAAAGAAAGTAGCATGATGTTATATGTGATTCAACGATCTAGGCTACTACTAAGTATGGGCAGTCAGAAAATACGCATTAACTCACTATGACTAAGAATTGTAAAGCTAAATTACACGTAGTAGAATGTAATTTTTTCCCTAGTAACGCATTGTGTAATACCAACCACTAACAAAACTAACATGGATGAAAGAACCCGCCAAGTTACAGCCAATATAAGAGGTTATATTAGAATAAAAAGGGCTACCTTTAAGTTTTCTACACAATGTACCCAGCCTAAACTATGTACTGACCGAAAAGTGTTCCGTTTATAAAGTAGTGATATCACACCCGCCCATAAACAACTGCCAAGCTAATCCGACAGACTATTAATCAAAAGTTTAAAAACACCTGACCATTGCTACTATTGGTAGCAATGGTCAAGTGTTTCATTTAACGTTTGAAGTAATTGTTGGTGGGATTAGCTTGGCGGTTGCTCATTGATGAAGCAATATCACTAATTTCTAAGAGGAGACCTTTCAGTCAATTTATGTGCTAGGCTGGTACATCATGTAGAAAATTTGGTGACAACCATTTTTATTTTGGTATCACGACCTGAATTTTTTGAAACTCGGTCGATTCTCAGACCCAAGTGGATTTTGTTTCTTTAGAATTTGTAACTTTAGAACATTTGTAGTTCTGAAGTTTGCCATGTAGTTATACGAGATTCTAATGACTGTAGTAAACCTTTTTTTGTTTGGTTTTTAATACTGAACTTGTGCAAAGTTGCCTGTTGTTCCGCTTTTTTTTTCGTTTTCTGTAACCCTGTTACAGACTACTTAAAAGTACTTTTCAAATTTATACACTACGTTCCCTACTAGTGTCACAAAAATTTTCACTAAAAGTTCAAAATGCACTTTTAAGCATTTCTTATGAATGCAATAGGTTAAAATTAAAATATGACCATAAGCTAGACATTATGACAACCAATCAAAACGCATTCAATTAGTGCAATAGGGGGATCACGTCCATTATTTTCGTGGAATCAGTGAAATAGGCGGAACATGTTCATTTTTTGCATGGTAGCAATGAAAAAGGCGAGGATGCTCATCTTGCACGTTACCAGTGAAAATGGGTGAGCGGCCAGTTGCGTGAAGAGCAACCTCGTTAAGCTGTCACAGTCAGCAACAAATGCCATACTACGAAAAGTATTGTTCACGGAAAACTATGGTCAATCAACCGCTGGGACGCAACAGAAACAAACATCAATGTGGTAACAAACAGGACAGTGTGAAAACACTGCTTTCCTACAAGACCGACATGTTACGCTGGGAGCAGCTAAGACCAAATAAAATCTTTCAGTTTGTATGTTTTCTTACGTTATAATACGGACTTATTAAGCTGCAGGTACGGCACGAAAGCAGAGTGAAGCTTTACTTGATTGAAAAATATTCATTTATTACGCATTTTGTAACCACCATCTTCGTTGCCCCGTTGCCAATTTCTGAATTCAGTGGGGGTAGAAATTTCAAGTTACTACCCCCACCGAATTCAAAAATTGGCAATGGGGCTTGGGAAAAATTTGTTCTTACCCTCTGAACAGTAACTACCACCAAACGTCTACTCCCTAATCTTCATACATTCTCTAAGACTATGCAGCAAGGAATGGTAATAGTTAGTCAACAACTAACGAATCTGTATGCCACACACTAACGAAGATGGAGGTTACAAAATGCGTAATAAAGGAGAGTGTTTTTTATTATAAACATAACTCGTTGAGTATTAAGTCATAAGCAGGAAACTAATGCTCGTCTAGCTGATCCAGCTCAGTTTTGAACTTGGCTGGTCATTTTCGAGAGACGTAAAGTGTAGTATGGGAATAGGCCAACTGGGGATTCAAACCAGATGGAAACATTGGACCATGACCTAGATTAAAGTAGGATTGATCCAAGAGCCCTAGTACCTGGATGAGCTGCGTTGAGCTTTGTAACAGCTCAGTCACCACGCAGCCCACGCTGCTGTATCATAGTAAAGGGTTACATTACAAATCACACAAAAAACTTGTAGCTCATCGTTGAAGGTCCCATTAGAACTAGCAAATTTGTCACAATTGCATACTCCTTTCGAATTAAGTCCTTATTAAAATCTTGGGTTGATGATTAATTTACAACACCTTTTGTTATGATTGGAATTCAAATTCAATGTGCCACAAGCATAATCTTTTCCCAGATTTAGTTGGGTTCCACCCAATTCGTTTATTTTCTTGCAAGTTTTATACATAGATTCATAGCAAATTCAAGCGTACTCATAACGCACAATCCGAGTATTGATCCCAGAAAACCACCAATATCACAGAGAAGTTTCACAAGAGAATCTTTACTTATGTTAGTAAAAGATAACACGATATTTTCTGCAGCTGAGATACTGGATGGCGAACTATTCTCCAGAATCATTAGTTTCGTTTCGTATATCAGTTTGCGGCATGGGGGTGGGCAGCAGCAACCTTTTCGCCCACCTGGCGAAACAAACAGCTCCACATACGTGAAATAGTATGCTTTAAATGACGCAGTTGAACTGCACGTCGGTAATGTGTTCTTAGCCATGAAAGAGAACCTGTAAATAGATTATTATTAGAAGTGAATATGCAGCCTGAAATAGGATGTAATGCCAAGAGGGCAACTTATCTCAACATATGCAAAAATGTAAGTCTCCAATACTCGATGCAAAATCAGTAACCGAAATGAGAGAGTTAGCTGTGCTAACCCTAACAAACCCTAACGATTTTTCGTTATCCTTTAACCTGTACCAGGAATGAATGATGCAGTAAGCTTCGCTTAGTCAGAGTATTTTTCTCAGTTTTAGGTGTGTTACCGGTACACTACTTTGTTACAACATTCAATGGTAGATTTGGAAACAATAGTGCTAAAGCCAGCCGCAGCTTTTATCCCAACCGTTCTTGCTTTTTGTTCCAAGAAGGCATGCACTTGCTTCAGTGGTTTCGTTAGTTATTACATGTGCTAAAAATTTGCTAATGACGAAAATGATGAATACATGGTAATAATGATGAAGGCATTTCGAAGAATCCATGATAGCAAGTCCACTAATTATTATTAATATCTTACCTCAAAAGTCAAACAAGTTATGTTATGTATGGAAGCAAAGTGATGAGCAAGCGAATGTGTATCAACAGCGTCTCGCCACAATTAATAAAGTATTCATGAACCCTGTGTGTGAACCCAATTCAGCCAATTTTAAACAGAACCTAAGCTAAGTGAATCTGCGTAAACAAGTTAATTTATACCTATTTATTAAATAAATACCTAAGAAAATAATTAAATAAATATGTTAAAGAACAGCTTGAAAATATGATGTTTTCGGTCAAGTTGGGGTTTATGATTCTGGCGAGAACATGATCGAATGTGAGCAGAGCGCAATTCTACCAAATCAGTTATGAGTAATCTACTCCCCACGTACTACGTATCCTTGTTCGCCCCTGCCTATACTCATTCTGTTGATCACCATTTCGCTCAGAAATAAAAGCTCAAAGATTTACCGGCCTCTACCATAAAATGCCTGTTCTCGACATGACTACTGCCAGTAAACCAGTACTCGTCCATTCTTGATCATCCAACTAACGAACCAGAATTCACTGGCAAGAGGATTTTTTTAACCAAGTTTTCTGCTCCAGGACATTCGTCTCCTACTGAGTTACTTAATCTAAAAAAAGCTAATTAATTCTTTCTCCTTCAAGATAAAGTCTGGCTAGATTGAAAAAGTTCATTGGCAAGGCTATTTTTCTTTAAGGTGAGTAAAAGCTGACTAAAGAATAAAAACTATTTTCATGTATTCTTATAACCTTGCTTGGAAGACCTAAAGCTTGAAGACTTTGTTCGGTTTAATATAGTCTACATTAAGCAAAGAATAACTGAACCCATGTTAGACCAAGGAGGCCAAAGTTACCTGCAATTAAGTCGCAGCAGAAGCTTGTATCTGACGCAATTCAGTTTGCAGGTTTCATGCTCCTCTTCACTGATGCAAATGTATCGGTTTTCGTCAAGGACAAGTTCCTAGTTTAAAAGAAAATACCGGTAAATACAAAAAAAAAAGTTGTTTAACTATCCAATGTGCACATAATAGAGTTGAAAAAGTCTGAAAGTCTGGAATTTTTTAAGGGTCTTTTCCAGTCCTAGAAAAGAATGAAATCTGACAGATTATCAATATCATGTTGAAAAAGCCTGTAATTTTCTCACCAACTTATTTTTTAGCGAATATACGATAAAAATATATTCTTATAATATCATTACCTTGAAAAGCCTCTGGTCTTATAAACCGCTGTGCCAGAATTTTGCAGGTCAAAAAAACCACACTACACCTGCACACATTTTCTGTTTCATACTTAACAATTTCGGCTCCTGAAATTAATTCATCCCATGCAACCCGGAATTACTCAGCCTGGAAAGAGGCAAAAAAAATGGAACACGCTGCAAAGGCTGGAAAAGGCATGAAATTTGGTTTACATACAAAGCATGTACAAGCATGCTACAAGCATGTAAGCAGCATGTAAGCTTCTTTCAGACGAGCTATCATGCAATTTGTATGTACATAATTTTCAACTGTTTGAGCAATAAAGAACAACAATTAGACTTAATGTTTTTACTAATGTTAGTTGCTGCACACATATTTATTTGTAGATCCCTCTCTTAATAATTATTGAAGCCCACAGCTTTAAGTGATCTGAACATAACGGTGATAATACGATCTAAACCACATACAATAAATTGTAGGCAAAAAACCTACCAAGTTTCAGCCGTTGAACGCCTGTGATATCACAAACGAGAGTTGCCCCAAACTTTTTTAGAATGTAGTTAATTTTGTCGAAATAATGTTAAATTTTTTGTGTGGAAATAGCCTACG
>JAHWFP010068434.1:0-16749 GCA_023313725.1 Lithobius niger | reverse complement strand
GGTTTGGATGGCTTCAAAGGCTTAGGGTCAAAGGTGTTAGTAACGGCCAAAAAAATCGTATGAAACGTCACCGACGACGGGTGGGTTGATGTTGGCTAGATGGTAAAGACTGGCCTTCTTGCCGCTTTGCCGCAGGCGACTTTAATCCTCGGCGCTGCCTCTCCCCCGTGGCTCGCGCTCTACGGAGGGGGATTGCGTGGGTGGAGAATGAAGGAAGGGACCAGGGATTGGCGTGGGTGGGTAGGGGTAGGGACAGCAGTAGTGTTCTCTCCGTGCCGTCGCCGACGACGAGCGAAGGTGGGGGTACGGGGCTCGGGGGGTTTGGGGTGGGGGAGGCTTCTGGTCGATGGCAGGGTTCCTAGCTGCGCAAATTACAAGCGTGCCAGCCTGCAGCAGCCGAACCAGACTTAACTTTGGCCGCGACCAATTTCCGAACGAGAAGAAAGCCTACAACAACGTGTACAAAACTCACGCAAGCGCAAACAACATAGGGGCTGTTTTCCTGACTAGGCTACAGCGCAACAACAACATCAGCGTATAGCGGGTTTTGAGTTCCGCCAAACTTTTTTGAAATTCGAGCACTGTGGCGCTAGTTTTTGTGTCTCGTCTGTGGGTGATGACAAGGTTTTGGTTGTGAGATTCAATTCGTACTAATGGGTGTGGGGGATGGCATTTTAGAAAATTTGACATTAAAATTTCGTTGGTTCTTTTATTTTCAAATTTCTTGAGCGTAATCCTTAACAAATATAACATTTGATCACCGAAGAAGAATCAAGACACACGCTAGTGTGTCGCCCGCCAAGATAAAACGATAACATCCAGATAATATGTATATATGAGCATGGCGACCACTAGACACGTTGTGTCTTTACAGCAAAGGGAGTTTGGCTGTTTTCAGCCGTGTGAGGATAAATAACAATGCGACAGAAAAGGTTGAACCTTGTTTGATCGGGAGACTCTGGTCGCCTGACAACATAAAAGTCACTGTTAGACCCATACCTTAACGTTTTCTTGTTGAAAAAACGACGTGAATAACGTTGATATTTGCCTAATTACTTACTACTAACGCTTTTTTTTGTATCACGAAAATAAATTCTTCCATTCGGTAAATAAAGCTGGTTCTTAGCTCATTTTACAGGTATTGCTCTGGAGATGTGCCCTTTTCATATGGACCTTTCTAATTGGTCAAGTAGTTCAGGGGTTAGGGAGCTCCAAAGGTCCAAATTGATTGTTTTACATTGTTTTAAACATTGTTTTTACGCAACAACGCCAAACTGACAATTAAAGAAATTCATGCGTTTGCAAGGAGATACTGCAATATTAATAAAAATGCTAATCAAATGAAAAAAGGTGACTGCTGTCCTCAAAATCTAACGAAACCAAAAAAAAAAGAAGAAAAATAAATGGACCAGAAAACTAGATTGGCTTTTCAAAATGGACTTCATCAATTTGGACCAAAAATTACTGATATCTACCCCAAAACAAAACTTGTTAAGGATTCCCGCCAAGCTTTTCGGCCGTATGAAGTCGTGATATCAAACGCCAAGCTCTTTCGCCAGGCTAATCCCACCGACTAATACTTCAAACGTTAAATGATTGAAGGGGTTTGAAAATTGCGCTGTAAGCAATTTTCATACATTTCATTTAACCTTCGAACTATTACTCGGTGGGATTAGCATGGCAAAAGAGCTTGGCGTTTAATATCACGACTTCACACGGCCAAAAAGCTTGGCGGGAATCGTTAACAAGTTTTGTTTTGGGGTAGATAGTGTTTACCACAAACCAAAATCGCCCAAACCACAAACCAAAATCAATCAAAAGTACCAATTTGAGTTTTCGAACCTTTAGGATTAAGAGTAGCGCTGGTAATCTGATGAAGGGCTTTACTACAGTACCGGCCGGATCCTGGATGAAAAATAGTGTACGAGACTGGGTTGGACAATACGGTCTTCGAAAGCGCCGCTGATGCGATTGATTTGTCGTGTTGCCGCTTTCTGTCAACCGAGGGCGAAACCTTCAGTGCAAAAGAATGCTGCCTCTCTTCCTTGGAACACTTTTTGGGCAAACGAACATGTCGATATTTACTGAAGAGCTACGCAGTCGACAAATTTAATAGCTCTGTGGCAAAAGGCTACGCGGAAATTAATTTATTTGTACGTGTTAACCATTTTCCGGGTAATTAAGTTAGTGTATTACTAAGCTTTTTGTCAGTTGCCGCTATTTGGCAGTGGATGGCGGGACTCGCAGTACAAAAATTCACCGACGCGATTTGCTTGGCCAATTCCCGAACAGACCTCGAACACATGAATTGGGCCGCTACTTGTGGCGGCCATTTTGTGGATCCCTCTAAAATTGTTGTAGGTCGGGCAGGATAGTCTACCGGCCATAGTTGATGTGTCGTTCCTATGGGTGTCAATTTCTTTGCAATAATAAAACTATATAATGTGATTGACAATTTTCTATAGTATCCGCGGCCTATCTTCAGTTCGCCCAAGAACGAATACAGATAATCGATTGTATGTTTTCGATAGCAGAGCACCTTGTTGATATCCTAGATGGTTACAAAAACAATGGCGGCCGCTGATGAAAGCCGCTCCCTCCAGGAAGATGTAGCCGCTCTGAAAATATCTGGAGGACTCAAGATACGCTGCGCGCACAATAGTTGCCAAACGCAATTCGTACTAATATAATGGGGCGTAGGGATGGAATTTTAGAAAACCAAACATTAAAACATGTTTGGCTCTTTTATTGAAAAATTTCTTGAGCGTAATCTACAAAACAAAAAGTAGCATTTGATCACCGAAGGAGAAAAGCGTTTACAAAACTCACGAAAACGCAAAGAGCTTGGCTTGCTGCTACGCAATAGCGCAACAACAAAAATCGCGAAAGTCTCCTTTCGAAGTTCGACTTTGACGATTCCGTATGTTTCTTTTCTATCGAGCGATTTAGAGAAACACGAATACGGTACAAAGTCAACGTCAACATTCAGCATAAAAGGTTACATTAGTACCGTAAATGTAGACAGAGTTTGACATTAATAGCACACCATACTCTCGTTTTGCCAAGCCGCTTCCAGGAAAAGAAACGGTCGGATTCTGAGCAAAGATGGAAGCTTTGGTTGGCATCAAGTTTGCTCTGGGCGTCCGTTTCTTCGCATTAAAGAATTACAGTGATTGACAAGGTTCAGGCGGTTCAGTTTGTGAAAATGGGTGTAGGGGTGAACTTTTAGAAAAGTAAACAGTCAAATTGATGCGTAAATTACGTTTTGGGGAAGTGCCACAAATTATAGACCACTTGAGTTAAATTGAGTTTATTCCACTACAGTTTACAAGGAAATAATAATTTCTCCTTTATTGAGCCTTGTGAGTGTATAATTTGTCTTCCCTCTGCATTGTCTATGGCCGAGTGAATTTCGGTAGAATGGAGCCCTGGTCACAGTTGTGACCTATAACGGGTTCAGTGAGTTATCTTTATCCCAGTGGAGGATGTGGCCATAGCGATTAAGGTATGCAAGTGATCTGGGGGCGAACTGGGTAGCCGGTTCGAATCCGGGTCATGCCACTCCGACGAAACGTAAGTGCATAAAAAAGGTGGCTTACTGAACTACGTTATTTATAGTGTATGATTTTCGCTGTTGGCTAATTTTCAATTTTCCTTAATATGGCTAAGGTACACAAACAAACAAGGCATTTTCTTTAAAAAAAAATAGGATAAAAACGGTAATTAATGTGGAAAACAGGATTTCCAAAATCAAACAAAGCATGATTCAACTTATACGATTCCGTATGTATCGGAATTAATAAGAAATTAATAAGAAATAAAGTGGAAAAAATGTACGAGTACTAGAAAACAATGCAACCATTGTTTCATTAGCTCACCAAACATCTTAGGGACCGATGACATCACTAGTGACGTCACGCTTCAACTATTTTGGAACCAAGTTGAATGGATACATCGATGATCAAAGAGGAGGCCATTGTCAAGAAAGGGGTGTTTTTAGAGCGTATGCTCACCGATCTCCTTGCGCTTTCAAGGGTACTGTTAATCAGTTTATTACATTTATTACTTACTACTTCTTAGCAGTCTTACCCGGCTTCGCCCGGGCTTTTCGCCCTTCAACAATCAGCTTTTTAGCAAAGACATAACATGTGCACGAAAAATGGATCTGGAGTTTGCTGAGACCATAATTACAATGGTTAAAACAATGTTAAGCAATCAAAATGATCGTTCAGGGACCTGTAACTGCGGAATGGCTCGACCAATCGAAAAGTGGTCTCTGTGAGGATAAAGCCCAGATTTCTGGCCTAGATCATGTTTCAGATTTTAGGTAGGTGCAGCAGTTTCTTCTGAAACCGTGTCACACAAGAACAAGAACAACCACGACAACAAGAAGTAAACAGTTTTTAAATTTCCGTATGGCTCCGTACGTTTACTCTTGCACGGAAATGCGTAAAAGTTGGTGTAAAGTTAGGAAAAGTTGCTATCTACTATCTGGCCACGTTTGGTCGAAATATATTGAATAGAAACGGAGAAATTAATAGTTTCTAGTTTTGCTGGCTATCGCCGTGTATGATTTCCTCTTTTTATACTTACTGTATACTGGTTATGACGCACTTACCCTCCATTGTTTCCTATTATTGTGCTCCACCGGCTTATAGCGTATGATGTATTCTCCCTCTCTCTCACTCACTCTGCTATTAACTTTTAAAGGAGCAACTCCTGTATATTTTTATGTCTCCTCATACAAGGAGGAGCAATGGCGTCCAAGTCGCCATTTTGTCTAGAAAGGCTTTAGGCATAGACGAGATGAACCTCGACCCTCATCCAATCTCTTATGCTGTTCCAATTGAAGTAAGACAGCAGCCAAACGTAGACGAATCGAGGACAACTCAGTAATGACAAGATTGGTGAGTTATCACCACTTTGATGAACTTAATTGAGAATTCATCAGTTGGTAGCAAAAGGCAGATGGGAGCTAGAGCAGATAAGTATAGCAATGCCAGGGATGATTAACGAGTGTAGCTGTACACCGTGTGTCCCAAAGTCAGGGGTCATCCGGTGATATACCGAGTGTTCATGCTGGGGATTTTTATCTTTGTTCATGCTATCCCCGGTATATCAGCATGAACACCCGGTATGTCACCCGGGTATATCACCCGGGTCAGTGCTTAATTTCTAATTAGTAAAGTACCGGAACTGTCACTTGTTTGCAGAGAAAACGGCATTTACATCCCCTTCCCAATCACGGCTAGGGGGTCTCGGGGAGCGCTGTGTTTTTACGTATTTCAACACTTATTCTGGCTTCAGGGAGGTACCTTTTTTGAAGATTTTCAAGCTCATACAATATGTTATTTTGTTTCACTTCTTGCTATTTTGATTTATTTTTGGGGAACAAAATAATGTCCCCACTTGCCCCTCCCCCGGTTGCGCGATGGAGTGACTCCCCTCCCCCACCTCCCCCAATAAAAAAATTCACGAATTATAAAGCAGTGTTTTATCAACTGTTTTTCCGAATTCAACACCACCGGCTCCAACGCGATCGCTATACGCTGCAGAAGCGCAAGAGACGCGAGACGAGCAAGAAAAAACTGGGCCAAGCGGATCGCAGCCACAGAAAAACTTCACCCATTCTGCCTAAACAACAACATTTAGTTTTGTTACGATGGTTGAGGTTGAATTAAATCAAATTCACTAAATGGTATGGTGAGTATAGGTTGGTTTTAGGATGGATTGCTTTTAATTTGAAAGTGCAAAAATTTCCGAAAGATGAGACTTTTTTGTACAGATGAAATGTTGCCATTAAAAGAACCAGAACGCCGTTCCGGCTTCAAAAAAAAAAAGAAACGGAACGCCGTTCCGGCCCAAAGTTAAGCTCTGACCCGGGTGACCCTTGGCTTTAGGAACACGCGGTATAACACAGATGCCGATAAAAGCAATAAATAGTTTCGGACACAATCCTGAGGTAAAGAATGGCTGGCTCTGCTTTGGATCGATTTCCCTGCATGTGACCATAAAGGAAACAGAGCTATATTGTATTATTTCCGTTAATGTGGAGAGGCCAGACTAACACTGCCGGCCATGGTAGCGTGAGAGGCTGTCATGCTCCTGAATTGGTTTAGATCGATAGACGCCATCAGGTTGAGAAAAGTCAGCATAGCTCCGACGTTTAGAGTCGCCACATTGGGTTCCTCCTACAATATGTCTTTCCGAAAACTAAAGAAAACGTCTACCAAAAAATCTTGGGGCGGGGGGGGGGGCCTTTACGTCTTCTTAAGACTTTACTTTGGGGGAGGGAGGAGGGGCGGGACCCGGCTTTACCGTTAAAGCAACTTAACCTTAAGAGTACAACGACAGGTCATATGCGCGCATGAATCTCAAATAAAAAAACACGTGTTTGTGAGGGTAGACAGAATTGAAATTCCAAATGGGGTCCGAGAAATTCAGCTACGGGACCAAGGGTCGGGGGGGGGGGAGGGTTGCTGAGTCTCTCGGAACCCTGTAAAGCAAAGCCTCTAAAATATTAAAAAATTGCAATATTCAGTTTTTCAGCTGCAGCAAATGACTTGCATTTAACTTGTATCATAATTGACTGTTAACTTCGCATCTTTAGAGGGGCACTTGCACCCCCCCCGTCCCCCCTCTCCCGTACCCGTTGGGTGTCCCAATGCTGGTCATAATCCGCAAGCCACGTCAATTTTCGTAGTCTCGATTGAACAATACAATTAATACTGCAAGCAGTCGCAGCAACATCTAGTGTATCTGACAGAAAGCAGCGTGAGGCACTTTTCATATCACAAAACACATCCCAGAGACACTTAAAGCTACCAACGTGTCATTCAAAGCCAGGAAAACTATAATTTTAAATAGGATTTCAACTATTGTCCGCACGTCTCAAAACCGAACCTCCCACTCTTTGACTTGAGCTGTGACGTCATAACAGCCGTAGCTGACGCAGGTGTTTTGTGAGCCCATAATGGTCGTTGTCTTGTTGGAACCGTTAGCGCCCCCTCTCCCCATGCCCTACACTTACCAACTCACCCCAACCTCCCTGCCGTTAGAAGCCAACCCCCCAAACAAATACGCAACACGGGTCCCGGGTTCGTCACCTGCCCACCCCAAACCGCGAACCTTGCGTGCACGTGCCGACCGTGGGAACAGTGACGGACGCGTGCTAGAAACAGCTTGCTTAGAAGGGTGCGCGCGCCTGCTACAGCTTCATTACCTACCCTGCTGTACTCATAACTGGGTTCTGCCATGCCGTAATTTGAATTTAGCCTCGTCGGCTTAGTGCTGTCATTTTCAATAAATTAGAAAGGAATGGAGTAGATGACTTGAAACGAATTTAACTGCGTGCTGTTGCGTAAATTGGACCATTCGTTTATGACGATTAACAAATTCATCGACGGCAAGTTTTTTCGTTGTTCGTGGCTTGCCTCGTGTTATCCGGCGTAGTAGTTTATTTTTTTTTCTTATCTACACACACGCTAGTGTGTCGCTCCAAGTTAGGCAACAATCATCACAACAAACATCACATCAGTTCAATTGTCGAGGTTCTAAACCATTGTAGCGCGGCGCCATAGCGTCAGTGTCTTATATCTTGAAGCATAGTTGTGCACATTTCACGTACTTGGGGAAAAATAATAATGCGGTACAAAAGCTTAATTGTGTTGAAATCGAGAGCAATGACCCACCTGACAAAAATTAACTCGTGTAGGAATGCTAGCTAAGCTTCTTTCAATGCAAAATCTGACCCTCAATAACGTTGTAAATGTGTTAGCTAGCTAGCTAATTCGTCGCTCATCCCTATGTTAAATCCCATAGGGTGACTATTCATCGATACCGAGATAACGGGGAGGCTTCCAGCTATGAAATTGGACGAATGGGTGCAGTACAATACGAACTGCATACATTTTATGGTTGGGAGCCTGGGGCGTAACAGGGATGGCGTAGGAGGGAGCGTAAGTACGAAAATATTGTTATAACCATTGTTAGTATTGTCGGCATCGTCTTTCATTGGACGGCCAAAGTTCGGACAATGAGAACGTGGATTCTGACGTACGTGCCTAGACACACACTAGTGCATCACGATAAATCTATACAACGTTGCAAAGAAATTGTATTCACGCCCAATTCACGAAAAATAAACCAACTGTAAAAACAAAGCAAAATAAACAAAGCCAAAAACTGGTAAAGAGGCCACTAAGTTGAGATTGGTTCGGTCCGTCAAAGGAGTGATATCAACACACCAAAACTAACTAAATATTGTAATACAAATTACAACAAAATTAAAACCAAACCAAAAACCCATAAAGACATGACTAAGTTGAGAATGATTCGGTCTATAAGCAAAAGGTAGTAGCAAATCGTGGAAAACCAATTTCTTGTTGACGTGGCACTTTATTACACATCTGCACGGTTGAGTAAATACACAATTTAAAAAAAAGGAGTGATATCATATCAAAAACCAAAAACTGGTAAAAGGGCCGCCAAGTTCCGAATGGTTCGGCCCTTCAAAGGAGTGATATCAACACACCAAAACATTCGCCAACTTAGTCGCACCGAATAATACTTCGGACGTTAAATGAAAACTTGAATATTGCTACCGAAAGTAGCAATGTTCTAGTTTTCATTTAACCTTCGAACTATTAAGCGGTGCGATTAACTTGACGAATGTTTTGGTATGTTGATATCACTCCTTTGAAGGGCCGAACCATACGGAACTTGGCGGACCCTTTTACCAGTGTTGGTTTTTGATATGATGTATATATCCCTACCGAGCCGAATTTTTTTGTATATTGTTCCCGCATCTCCTCCGTTAACACTTTGGTGTGTGATGGTGCGAATGAACTCTATATGAACAGCTACCGTCGTCCTCCTTATCGACGAATTTCGATTGGTCGTGCCATTCCGGAGTTACGGGGCATTGCATAATCAGTTTCATTGTTTTACATTGTTTTAAACATTGTTATTAGGCAACACTGTTATTAGGCAACAATGCAAATCAGCAAACGCCAGCCGCAAAGTGTATGGGCTGATGCTAAACAGATACTGGAAATAAGCGTTTGTTCACAAAAATTAAAGGTGGGTTTCCCCAAGAAGGTAGAGGGGGAAGAAGGACGCCAAACTGGAAATAAGCAGTTCTTCACAGTGCCTGTTATAGAAATTCGGTGACACCATACTGTCCTGCAGGCAAAAAGGCAAGAGGGAAGAAAGAATTGCAGTGGTATGGGAGAAGCGCTGATTGAGTAAGCGAGGCAACGAAAATCAGCGTTTGTTAGCCAGTATGCGCAAAATTGTGATCAAAGAAACTTACTTTGATGAAGCGTAGTGTTAACCAGGAATTCGGAAGAATGGTTTGGCCCTTCAAAGTAGTGATACCAACAAACCAAAACATTCGCCAAGTTAATCGCACCGACTAATAGTTCGAAGGTTCCCTTTTACCAGTTTTGGTTTTTGATACGATATCACTTCTTTTTTTTTAATTGTGTATTAGACTCAACTAGTCTGCAGATGTGTGATAAAGTGTTATTTCCACAATTGCTTGAGTGGTCATTTTTCTATTATTTTAATTTCATATCACTCCTTTGAGAGGCCGAACCATTCTCAACTTAGTCGACGCTGTATCAGTTTTTGGCGATATTTTGACATTTTTTTTTGTTTTTCGTGAATTAGACACAATTTCTTTGGCAACGTTGTTTAGATTTGTGACGACACACTAGCGTGTCTAGGTACGCACGTCAGTATACACGTTGTCATTGTCCGAACTTTGGCTGTCCAATCAGAGTCGCTGCTGACAATACTAACAATGGTTATAACAATACTTACGCGCCCTCGAACGCCATTCCCGTTACACTCCAGGCTGTTAACCAGAAAAGGTTGCAGTTCGTTTCGTACTGTACCCATCCGCGCAATTTCATAGCTGCATGGAAGTCTAACTATCTCGGTATTGGTGAACAATCAATCACGGTATGGGAATTAACATGAGGATGAGCGGACTAGCTAGAAACTAGAAGCTAGAAACTAGTAACAGATTTGCAACGGTATTGAGGGTCAAATGTTACATTGAAAGCCGCTTAGCTGACATTCCTACACAAGTTGATTTTTGTTAGGTGGTTCATTGCTCTCAATTTTACCACAATTTAAACTTTTGTGCCGCATTATGATTTTTACCCAAGTACCTGAAATATGCCATACTATGCGTCAGGATATAAGACACTTACGCTATGGCGTCGCGCTACAATGGTTTACGTCCTCAACAATAGAATTGATGTGATGTTTGTGTCCTAACTTGGTGCGACACACCAGCGTGTGTATAGATTAATAGCCTACCGAGCCGAACTTTGTGAATTTTGTCCCTGCATCTCCTCCATTCATATTTGGTGTGTGACGGTGCGGATGGTCTCTAATGGACAGCAACCGTGGTACAAATTTGCACCTTAACGCAGAATTTCGATTGGTCGCACCATTCCGGAGGTACGGGGCCTTGAAGGATCAGTTTCATTGTCTCACATTGTTGTAAACATTGCTATCAGGCAACAATGCAAATCAGCAAACGCCAGCTGCAAAGCGTAGGCTGAGGTTAAACAGATGCTGGAAATAAGCAGTAGTTGTTCACAAAAATGAAGCGATACGGGTTTCTGTTAAGGAGGCAAGGGGGAAGACCGGTTTTCAGTGGTAAGGGAGATGCGCTGATTGAGTGAGCGAAGCGAACGAAAATCAGCGTTTGTTAGAAAATAAGCGCAAAATTATGATTTTAAAAGAAGCTTACTTTGATCAAGCATGGACATACACTTGACAGACAAAACGATACGTTTATTGAACCCATCCGGAGAACGGGTTTCTTGTAGTTTATTATTATTATTTTTAAAAAATATTTTCGCATTCGCTTTCATTACAAAAAACACTTTAACAATTGTGAACACAAAAGGTTATACAACAGTTGAATACGGGGAATAGTTAATATCTGAACTATCTCCTCCCCCACACACACATACTTGGATGGAGTAGTATGTTACCACTTTACTGGACGGGCCACATGTAATTAGGGTTCCTGGGCGGCCAATCCGACACTGATTAAACCTATATTTTAGTGATCAGGCCTATAATTTGCAATAGCGAATTTAATTAGGACAATAATTTGCACTAGCACTGGCGATAACCAGTGTTAGTAAGGATCGACCTAGGATCTCTGTTTTAAACTCTCAACTTTGTGAGCTTATAACTCCGTCAAAAGTAAACGTCTTTAAACCAAATTTGAAATCTATAGCCTAGGCCTATCTGCAGTCCAAAAATTGTGAATTTCGGTCAAGCCAAACCCGAGGTACAGAGATGGAACAAATAGACAACTTCTTGTTCTTGTTCTTTTGGGCATGTACAGTACCTTTGGGCCTGTCCACTCGAAGGTCAAATCATTTGTCCTATAAAGCTGGTTCTTAGCTATTTTAGACGTATTGCTCTGTAGATGTGCCCTTTCCAAAAGGCCTTGTAATTGGTCAACTGGTTCAGGGGTTACGGAGCTCTAAATGACCAGATTGATTGTTTTACATTGTTTTAAACATTGTTATTATGCAACAATGCCAATTAGCAAACGCCAGCTGCAAGCCATAAACTGACGATTAAAGGATTTTGTTTCTATTATTAACACTGACGATTAACACCGTCAACTGCACTGTTTGAGCCAGTGGAGGATGTGGCCGTAGCGATTAAGGCGCCATGAAAGTGATCTGGGGGCGAACTCGGTAGCCGGTTCGAATCCGGGTCATGCCACTCCGACGAAACGTAAGTGCATAAAGGTTGCTTACTGAAACGTTGTTTCTAGTGTACAATTTTCGCTGATGGCTAATTTCCAATTTTCATTAATATTATTTAAAGCGATTTATGTCTATTTATGTCTGTTTTACAGTTTAGCTGCAATTCTAAAAGTAACACGAATTAATAAACAAAAACGGAACGTTAAATGTTTAGAGTAAAGGTATAAAAATCAAAACCTAGAAGGAACACGGACAAGCTTTGACAGTCAGAATCTAGGTGTAACGTTTTTTCAGTAAGAGGCTGGTAAGCATTAGACCCTTACTACCCGGTGCCAGCAATAAATACATTTTGACAAAAAAAACTGTAAATCCTCCTACAAAGACCCATGTGATGATCCAGTGGTAGTAGGTATACGTTTCCTGCTTTGCTTTATGCTGAAAATTATTTTTTCGATTTTGTAACATGACAGCATATTCGCAGCAGAGAGCATTATTGGTTATCTATCCTTTACCATAAATCTACGAATATAATAAAAAATTCTAAAGCATCAACTTAAAGATAAAATGCCAAACTTCACGAGAAAATTGTGTTATTAAAGTTCCATAACAATATTCTAAGAACAAAGAAAACCTGCTACAGCCGTTCATGCACACGTTCTGTCCGAATAGACTAGAACTAAGCTAACCACCGGATAGTAAGGGTCTAATGCTTACCAGTCTCTTACTGGCAAAATTGTACACCTAGTCCCTGACTGTTAATGTCCGTGTTCCTTCTAGGTTTTGACTTTAAGACCCTTCCTCTAAACATTTAACGTTCCGTTTTTGTTTATTATTCAGATAATCTTCTCAGGTATCATAGCCAAGGAAATCTGATCTAAGGCCAGTTACGCGAAGTAATTTTTTGCTACGGAACGGAGTGATCAGATAATCGCAAGCAGAAACTATGGTGCCCTCTGCGTGCGTTCGACAAAACTAGCAATAGTGTCTCTGGCGTGTCCCTTTGGTCCCAAACTCCCGTAATATAACCAGTCAACCTTTGATGTTTCCCGACGCATGTTGCTTTACTTGTTGATTGAGGTTTTATGTTTTTTTTTGGCTCCGGACCAACGTATTTACGAACCGTTTCATTTGGCACTATACATTGCCTTTCAGTAATTGTGGCACACGCGATGAGACTTGGTTTCCGTGTTGTGTTGGAGTTTAGCGGGTCTTTCCTGCAACAGGTGCCAGACATAAAAAGTGATAAATGGCACGCAGTTAGCGAGGTTTATTTAATCATTGCGTGAAGACCAGCGCTAAACATTGTCCGTAATCCCGTTGACATCAAAGTTTATACACAAATTATTATTATAATAATGTGCCTTGCTGTGAGTCACGCAGGGGTTCATTCTACATTTTTACCCCTAAAGAGGAGAAACACACACTATAATAATTCATAATTCAGCGCACAGGAATTAAACGGGTAGTAATTTACCCTTCAAACGTTATCGGTGATCCACATCAAGTATGCCTGCAGTCACAATGCTTTTTTTTTTTTTGTTGGGGGAAGGGGGGCAAGGTGGCCTAATGGTTAGTATGGCGATCTCAAACGCCGAAGGTCCCGGGCTTGAAATTGACCTTAGCCATCCCAGTCATTTTCGAAGAGAAGGGTTCTGTGATGTCCCTCGCTCGCATATCGATAGTTTATAATCAATATACCGTATGTATTTCGCCCGCACCGAACCATACACGAGGGCTGTTTCGCTTGTGCTAATCTATTGGCCAACATCATGACAGCCAATCACAACGAAGTACGTGGCGACATCTCGCGTCGACACCAAACAACACCAACGCCAGAGCAGGGCTCTACTACAGTACCAGCCGGATCTTGAGGGATGTTTTTAAAGTCAGCGGCTTGTGAGCCGCTTGGAAGCGAGGCAAGCTTTCCCGTTTTTTAATTCAAGCCGCTTGCCGCTGAGAAACTTTTCCGTCGTTTTTAAAGTCAGCCGCTGGCCAGCCAAGTAAGCGAGGATAAAGGGTGCTGAGTTCGCTGAGCTAGGGGATAGCGATAAATCTACATGATACGTGCGTGATAAGTACGATATTGATAGCTGCCAGCAGCTCAATTGCTTAGTCTTTACTCTCGTCATCTTACACGCTACTAATAATGCGATAAAACAGAGAAAAGAGATATAATAACTGATTTTGTTACTGTCGGCCATGTTTGTGCTTAGTAAACTTCAAATAACGTCGTTTCTTATCTCAGCTTGAAAATGGGAAAAGCGAAAGAAGCCGAGACCAAGCAAACTCAGCGCTCAGCAAGCAAGCCGCTGACTTTAAAAACATCCCTTTGTATGAAAAATAGCATACGCGACTGGATTGGACAATATGGCCGCCGAAAGCCCCACTGATGCGATTGATTTGTTCTGTTGCCGCTTTCTGTCGGCCGAGGGCGACACCTTCAGTGCAAAAGAATGCTGCCACTCTTCCTTGAAACATTTTCTGGATAAACGAATATGTCGCTATTTACTGAAGCGCTGTGTACAGTCGAGAAATTTATTAGCTTTATGGCAAAAGGCTAAACGGAAATCTTTAAGTTAGTGAATTAGTTCTTTGTCAGTTAGGCCTAGTTAGTGAATTAGCTCTTTGTCAGTTGCCGCTATTTGGTAGTAGATGGCGGGACTCATCGTGCGAAATTTCACCGATGCGATTTGCTTGGCCCATTTCCGAACAGACCTCGAAGAAATGAAACGGGCCACTTGCGGCGGCCATTTTGTTTACCCCCTTAATATTGTTGGCTGTATAATCCTGTATAATCATTGCTGGCGAAGGCTGTATAATCATTGTTTACAGCTCTTCTACAGGTCAGATCGAGAACTAACTGTCCATTACAGTAAAACTAAAAAAATGGGATATGAAGGCCAGATCATTAACGGAAAAAAAAAAAAGACGCAGGTTGCATTCCATTACTTCGAGTAGGTGAGAAGCTACGATTTTTTTTTCGGCAAGTAAGTTATAAGCCCTTAACATACAGGGTTGAACGTGTAAGTTTTATTACAGGATCTGTCCAACTTATTTTACTTATAGCAAATTTGTTTTCTAATCAGCATCGAATCGTTCACGCGGGCGTGTGGTGAGCTAAGACCGGTGGTGAGTGCGTGGCTGATGGGGGCGACATCTACTGAGTACACCAAATAGCAAACTCACCAATGCAAGGCCAGCTGAGATAAAGCTTGCAGCACCTCTGTAACATGGGAATGTGGGGGGGGGGGGGGTATTTTATGAAACAGCCGGCGTAGCTAGCCTGGAAAATGCACCGTTTGCATCATGTGGACGGGAGGAGGGATTGTTTTGTGGAACAGCCAGTGTTGCTGGCCTGGAGATTCTAGTAATCACCCTATGGGAATTAACATGGGGATGAGCGGACTAGAAGTAGCTAGTAACACATTTGCAACGTTATTGAGGGTAACATTTTCCATTGAACCCCTTAGCTAACATTCCTACACGAGTTAATTTTTGTCAGATGAGTCGTTCCTCTACATTTAAGCTTCTGTACCGCACTATTATATTTCCCCAAGTACCTGAAATGTGCCCAACTATGCTTCAGAAATAAGACACACGCTCTGGCGTCGCGTTTCAATGGTTTACGTCCTTGACAATTGAATTGATGTGATGTTTATTGCCTAACTTGGCGATATTTTAGCCCACAAAATTACAACGAAAAAAAAATACGGATAAATACAAGTATGCGTTTACTGTGCGTAATAATAATTTCAATAGAATTCAAAATTAAATTACGTAAACCATCAACATTTTACTCTACAGTAAAGCATGTATCTTAACGAAACCCATAGTAGGTAGGGTAAATTAGTTACGACCTTGCGTTACGGTAGGCTACATTCGTCACGACCTTGCGTTACGGTAAGCTACATTTGTTACGACTATGCGTTACGGAAGGCTAGTGTATCAATTAAAGAGATATACCTCCCAGCGCCAATTTTCTCGATCCACCACATCAAGTACGGCCCCGAAAGTCTATTTACTTACCGTTAGTCAATTCCTTGGTAAAAATCAGTTTTAAAACGTGGCGTCTAGGAAATTTTCTGTTGTATACTGGTAACTTTATTTAAGTGCATCCCGTACTTACATGATGCTTTGTGCACTTACAATAACCATGACGTTTCATCTCTGTGGGTGCATGTACTAATTTTCTAATAATTACCATAAGATAAAATATCTAAAAGACTAATGCGTTAAAAATTAAAATTAATTATTCCAATACATCGCCGAAGCAAAATTATAAGACACTAGCCTAGAAAATTATAAATTGTGGTGTTAAAATACGAGAATCATTCCGGTTTGTGACGACACGATTAATGCGTTCATGCTGGTTCGTCTATTATGCGCAATGCCAATTGAGACAGTAGCTATACGTTCTTCGCTACGAGGAACGCAGTTACTATCTCAGTTGACCTTAGCGAGGTATATACGCGGATGGTGATCAGCGCGTGGCTGTCACAAGGCAGGCAGAAAGTTATAAGACAGGCGGGGTATTTCAGGCGGGGTGTTGCTTTAAAGCTGACAGTACTACGGCATGAAATTACTGACTCTCACTACATTGATAGGATAGTTTGCTTTCCCACTGCCTGTAAAGAAGTTGGCATTATCACTGCACTGATCAGTATTGCTGGAAAGTATGTTTTTTAGACTCTTTTTAAACTTTTATTTTGCTGACGATTCATTCGCAAACACGAATCAAAATATCTGCGTTGTATTAAAGGGCAATTACATCCATTTTGACATGCATGTTTGACTTTTGGACCACTTACACAATAACTAAACACAAGAATTGCGGTAAGAATACGTTATTTACGTCCGATATAACTATTTAATTACTGCATCACCAAAACACGACACGGAGATCGCCATTGTTTTGCTGGAACGCTCAGAAATTAATGCCGACAGATGTCACTTTTCCACTTCGACTCGCAGCCGATTGAGATAGCTGTATTGACTGTGA
>JAHWFP010068432.1:0-12678 GCA_023313725.1 Lithobius niger | reverse complement strand
ATTATTATTATTATTATTATTATTATTATTATTATTATTATTATTATTATTATTTACTTCTGAATATAGGCTACTAACTTTTAGAAATTTGTATAAACTTAGCATTATAACTAATTATTCTTCGACCAAACTTTACAAACTCCAACTGAGCAACCAGGCAGAAAAACTACGACATGGCTTAAAACCCCATTCTGGAGAAACTCTTATGGAGAAAGAGGTAACTTATTTGTGATACCACTAATCCTTAATGAAATACCAATGCAAATTAGAAATGATTTTAAGAGACATAATGTTAAAAAAAAACTTGCTAAAAGGTGGTAATTTATGGTTTTAAACTGAATAAATTAAACGAATTGTAATGTGAGCAATATTATTTATACAGAACGATAATGAATGTTGTAAATAAAAAAAAAAATAAAAATCGTTCAAATTCAGTGCACTCACATGCATTTATGCATCGTGCCTTGTTGTGTATTACATTTGTATATATGCATATCTGAATAAATTATTATTATTATTATTATTATTATTATTATTATTATGAAAGCCATACACAGAATGGAAAGGACAGTTAACGAAATTTTGAAAATGAAACCGTCCATAGATAAAATCGATACAATTTTACACGGGATGAAATTTATTGAGCAGCAATATGAAGATCTAAAAAAAGAAAACGAAGAAATTAAGCATAGACTGAAGCGATTGGAAGATAAATTAGATGAAGTCGATAAACAAAAGAAAGACACAAAGGAAATAAGAGAAACTGTTACCAAACTTAGGCAAGATCAAAGCGAACTAGAACAATACAACAGAAATAAAAACATTGAGATTTTTGGGGTTGAAGAAGAAGAAGAAGAAGGGGAAAGTATGCAGGAAACGCTGTATAGGATGGTTAATAGTCTGCAAATAAAGAACTTTAGAGACGATCACATAGAAAAAGCACATCGTCTACCAACCAGAAATAAAAATAGACCACAAACAATAATAATACAGTTCAAAACAAGAAATAGTAGAGACGAGTGGTTACAAGGGAGAAACGGAAGAATTACGAACCATGACCTATTCCAGAACAACAATAAAACAAAGATCTACATCAATGAACATAACGCCATTCTACAAACAACTAATGTGGAAAACCCAACTTGCAGCAAAAGACACACACAAGTTCATCTGGTACAGAAATGGTCACATTAATCTGTAAAACGACGAGAAGGACAAACAGGTGAAAATAATCAAGAATGAGGCTGACTACGAAAAGTTAATCCAAGACATTCAACAAAATGGAGAATCAACAAAGTGAACTTGAAGATTGTGGTAATGTTGTTGTTAATGAGTTTAACGAGTTGGTCGATAATTTGACTGTAACCGACAGTAGCAAACACTTTACATGTTTGCATAGAAATATTAGAAGCTGTCGGAAAAAGTGGGAACAGCTCGAAACTGAAATTACCAATTCGAAAATAGCTTGGGACTTTATCATAATTACTGAAATTAATGTAACTAAAGATGAACTTGTTCTATAACCTAAATAATTATGAAAAAATAGGAGTTTGCAGAGATAAAAACAGAGGAGGTGGAATTTTAGTTTTTATAAGTGAAAAAAAAATTAAAAATAGTTAACAAAACTGAGATAAGAGTGGATACTAATGATGCAGTCGATATAAGTTTTACATGTAATGAAGCGGAGTTTAACCTCTTAGCAGTTTATCGAAAGCCAGCCTCAAGTAGAATTTCGTTCATAAGAAAATTGAAGGAAATACTGAACAATAAAATAGAAAAAAATGCTAAATTGAATATTATTATTGCAGGTGACTTATATCTCAATATCTACCCAGACACAATGGATTTATCGGAAAAATATGACATTGAACGTTTCCAAAATATGATGGCATCACTAGGATTTGTAGCCATGATTGAAACACCAACAAGAGAAGAACTAAGAAAAAATAAAATTGTAAAATCGTGCATTGATTTAATTTACTCCAAACTCTATAAGCATCATGCAAAAGGGTATGATTAAAGTAAAAATTGCTGACCATTATTTTACAGCAGTTGAATGGTGGGATGATAAAATGATGCAGGGCTTAGAAGACAAAACGCCTAGTAATACAGCAAAATACGAAATTAAACTAAACCACAAAAATATCATTAAACAATTACAAAATGTAAATTGAGGTATATTAAATCAAAATGAAGACCCTAACAAAATATACGAAATTATTGAAACAGAATTTACTAAAATTTATACGGCAAATAAAGAGTATATTAAAACTAGACCAGCAAAACAAACTCTGAAAAATGAATGGATGACAATGCAATTGTTAGAGCTCATAAATGCCAAAAATGCGTTATGGTCTAAAATTACCAGAATGAAAAATCCAAATGAAACATTGATTAATCAATATAAAGTAGCAAATGAAAAAGTTAAAAAAGATATTAAGGCAGCTAAACAAAATTTTTATGGAAATTTTTTTAATGAACATAGGAATGATAGTAGCAAAGTAGGGAATAAAATAAATCAGTTGACGGGTTTTAATAAAAACAAACTTAATATAGATGAACATGTTTCAAACGTTTTTGAGCAGAAGCCTGGAGTGAATGTTGCAGAAGAGTTTGCTAAAAATTTTGTAAATCAAGTACCAAATTTAAAAAAAGACAGACATTTAAGTAACAAGAAGAAAGCAATACACAGAGAAGCAAATGAGTTTAAAGCAAATTTTTGAGAAAACTATAATTATTAAGGCACCAACAAGTTATGGAATTAATCAAATTTTGATCAACCTACAAATGAAAAGATCTACTGAAATTGATGGCATCTTAATTGAACACATAATTAAGTCTAAAGAAAATAGCAGTAAATTTATCTTAAAATTACTTCATTCAATTATTGAAAATGAAATTTGGCCTGAAAAACTGAAAATGCAAGTACTGAGACCAATTTACAAAAGGGTACTAAAACAGATCTAAATAATTAAAGACCAATTGCATTACTTCCAGCAATTAATAAAATCATTGAAAAATATTTTGCAGATCAAATTATGAACTTTGTATCAAGTTTCCACTTATTAAACACAAATCAGTTTGATTATCAAAAAGGTAAAGGCACAATTGATGCCCTTGAGAGAATTAATAATTTAGTTACCAAAGCACTCGATGAAGGTAAACATGTGGGTGCAATAATGATAGATTTAAAAAAAGCATTTGATACCATTGATAAGGAAGTGTTATGTAAAAAGCTATATAACCTTGGAATAAGAAGGAAAATGTTGAATATCATATCTGATTATTTAAGAAACCAAAAATGTTGTGTTAGTGTAAATAATGAAAGTAACTGGTATCCAACTGATCACGGTGTTCCGCAAGGCTCTATTTTGGGGCCTTTGCTCTTTCTTTTATATGTGAACGATTTGCAAAATATTAAATGGAACACTTATATGATGCTCTATGCAGATGACATTATAATTTTGGCAATAAATTACAATCATAAGAAAATGTTAAATTATTTACAACATGATTTTAACGTACTCAACAAATGGTTCGTATTTAATGAATTATACATAAGCACTGAAAAGACATGTTTCTTAAATATAACAACATCCCATATGAAGAAAGAATTTACTGAAATTACTTTACATAAAATCGATTGTCGAATGATAAACAATAATTGTTCGTGCAAAAAGTTGGAAACAGTGGTTGACTATGCATACCTTGGTATGATAATCGACGAAAACTGGAAATTTTTAAAACATATTGAGAACCTAGTATTAAGAATTAGAAAAATAATACCAATGTTGTATAAAATTAAAGACTTCCTAAATATTGCTTCAAAAAGAATTCTGTTTGAAAGTTGAATAAATTCAATAATTAGATACAGCTGTAGCATCTACGGATTTACTACTGGTGGATATATTGATAAATTACAAAAAATACAAAACAAAGCAATTAAAGTACTTTTTCGGAAAAAAACTCGGACAAAATACTACAATGCTTTTTAAAGAATATAAATTAATGACAGTTAAACAAATGGTTTATAATTGTATTATACAAAGAAATTACTTTAAATATGAATTTAAGGAACCAGTCTTGAGAGATAGAAAAGAATTGGCAGAATGTCTTAAAGTACCTCAATGGAGAAACTAGTATGGTAAAAGAGGATTGAGATATGTTGTACCAACTGTTTTTAATATCATACCATTAAAACTAAGAAATATTAAACATACATCAGGTATGAAAAAAGAAATAAAAATGTGGATTTTATCAATGTAGCTAAATTTTAACTGATTATATTGTCTTTTAGGGGTTTTTCTAATTTTAATTTTACTTCTAATTTTAAATTTTAAATTTTTGTTTTTGTTACTTACTAATATTATATGTGTTAAATGCTATGTGTTATATGTAAATGGTCCTATATACAAATGTGCATATTAATTTGTGTAAATATTGATTTTTTAATTCAGCACATACAAACACAGCCGAGTTTTGTGCTTTCTTTCTGTTAATAAACATTATTATTATTATTATTATTTATTATTATTATTATTATTATTATTATTATTATTATAACCTTTTTTCTGGGATCTTATGCACTCCTATCTTCAAATTTTGAACCTTCGAAATCTTTTAAAATTCTTAAGTTGATTTGGCAAATGAATATAGAAAAACAAACAGTCAACTCAACTTTTCCAACTGTTTTTAATTTTTGAAATATACCCGATTTTCATGAAGTACGGATTTAGTTGACGTTTCTGCTTTACCTAAGAAACCTAGCAGTAATGTTCTGTTTTGGTTTATTAATGTGTCAGTAACTTTTCTACCCCCTAAAACACCAGTTAGGAGTTGCTTCTCACTGAACCCGTTTCTGGGCACCACTGTGTAACAGAAGAAGGGCTATAGGAAGTAAAATAACCAACTCAATGTTTAGTTTTGCAAACTGTGTACGATTTTCGCGACGTTAATTGTTCAAACAATACTTCAAACAACTTCAACTCGGCGGAGATACAGTTTAATGCATATGTTATTTTTTATTTTTTACATTTTCTATGATATTTTAAAGTCATGGTTGTGATGGGTTAACAGAAGGACAGAATAGCAAACAAAACGGCCAAGTCAATTTTCAATTTTACCAACTACGCAAATCATTTTTCCCGCTATATGGGTCAAGGTGGCCTAATGGTTAGCATGACCGTCTCATATGCCAGAGTTCCCGGATTCGAGTTCGCCTAAGTAGCTACCGCCCTGGCTGATGTTGTTAATCCTTAATTTGGCATCGTATCCTACTTGATACATACGACAAGCACGGGAAAAACTAAGTACCGACGCGCATCGCCAGTTTTGTGAGTTCATGGACAAATTAAGTTTCAATCGAGCGAGAATTGCAGTAGAAATAGTTGTAATAAAAATCCCCTTCCCCCTCGAATTGATTGCTCGGCATTATTGATACGAAACGATGAGCCGTCTCCGCACGAGAGGCAGTGTCTTAGCACGGTCAAACTTTGCCCTATAGACCACTAAGAACAACGTACTAAAATACCCTGTGGTGCAAAAACATTTAACCTCTGAACCGTTAGAATTAGTAAAAACACACGTGTTACAAATATGTTCAGCATACCATTTGGGACAAGAAAGGTTCCATAAATGAATAAACGTTAAGACAATTCTTGACCGCCAAAGTCATATTTCAATGAAATCATATGACCGCATATAATATTAATCAATTACGAAAGAATTTCGATTTAAAAGTTCTGTTGTAAGCTCTGTATCTTATCAAAAACCAAAACTAGTAAAAGGGGCCGCAAGTTCCGAATGGTTCGGCCCTTCAAAGGAGTGATATCAGCACACCAAAACATTCACCAAGTTAATCGCACCGCTTAATAGTTCGAATGTTAAACGAAAACTATAGAACATTGCTACTTTGGGTAGCAATGTTCAAGTTTTCATTTAACATCCAAAGTATTATTTGGTGCGATTAAGTTGGCGAATGTTTTGGTGTGTTGATATCACTCCTTTGAAGGGCCGAACCATTCGGAACTTGCGGCCCCTTTTACCAGTTTTGGTTTTTGATATGCTATCAGGCCTTTTTTTTTTTAATTGTGTATTAAACTCAACTCTACTACCGTGCAGAAGTGTAATCAAGCGGCACGTCAACAAGTAATTGGTTTTCCACAATTTGATACTACCTTTTGCCTATAGGCTGAACCATTCTGAACTTGGTCACCTCTTTATAGGTTTTTGGTTTGGTTTTAATTTTGTTGTAATTTGTTTTATTTTGTTAGTTTTGGTGTGTTGATATCACTCCTTTGAAGGGCCAAACCACTCTCAACTTGGTGGCCTCTTCACCAGGTTTTGGTTTTGTTTATTTTGCTTTGTTTTTAGAGTTGGTTTATTTTTCGTGAACTGGACGTGAATACAATTTCTTTGGCAACGTTGTTTAGATTTATCGTGCTACACTAGTGTGTGTGTAGGCACGTACGTCAGTATACACGTTGTCATTGTCCGAACTTTGGCTGTCCAATGAGAGACGATGCCGACAATACTAACAATGGTTATAACAATATTTTCGTACTTACGCGCCATCCCACGCCATCCTTGTTACACCCCTAGGCTCCAAACCATAAAAGGTACGCAGTTCGTATTGTACTGCAGCCATTCGTCCAATTTCATAGCTGGAAGCCTTCCCATTATCTCGGTATCGATGAATAATCACCCTATGGAAATTAACATGGGGATGAGCGGACTAGAATTAGCTAGCTAGCCAGTAGCTAGTTATTAGCTAGCTAGCTAGTTACACATTTTCAACGTTATTGAGGGTCAGATTTTGCATTAAAAGCAGCTTAGCCGGCTTTCCTACACGAGTTAATTTTTGTCAGGTGGGTCATTGTCTTGATTTCAACACAATTTAAGTGTTTGTACCGTATTATTATTTTTATCCAAGTACCTGAAATGTGCTCAACTCTGCTTCAGGATATTAGACAATGACGATATGGCGCCACGCTACAATGGTTTACAACCTCGACAATTGAATTGATGTGATGTTTGTTGTGATGATTGTTGCCTTACTTGGAGCGACACACTAGCGTGTGTCTGGATTAGGTCGAATAGGACTTGCTTAGGCTCGTTGGATAGGTGATGATGTATTCTTTCCATCCATCTTAATTAAAGCTCGGAAAACTAATTAGGGACCGTCCTACGCCCATTTAAAAGTGACACTGTAGTGGGGTCGTTCTGCGAAAACCCGTGGTGATTTTCGATTTAAAAGTGCTCTTGTAGGCACGCTCTTAGACCGAAGTAGACATGCTTAGGCTTATTGGAAAGGTGACGATGTATTCTTTCCATCTGTCCTAATCAAAGCTCGATAATCCACTTAGGGACCGTCCTACGCCATTTAAGGGCGACATTGTAATGGCTTTGTGGCGAAAGCGTGTGGTGAGTTTCAACTTTGAGTTCGCAAACAGTGCAAGCTTTTTAACAATTGGTTAGGATGGATGGAACGGATGCATGGCCACCTTTTCAACGAGCCAAAGCACGTCCATTTCGGGCTATTTGAGAGCTTACGATAGTACTTTTAAATAGAAAATCATCACACACTTTAGCAAAAAACACTCGTGACAATGTCACCTTTAAACGGGCGTGTAGGATGGTCCCTAATTGGGTTTTGATTACGATGGATGGAAAGAATACATCGCCACCTTTTCAGCCTAAGCACGTCCACTTCGAGCTTGTAGACAGGTTACGAGAGCACTTTTTGATCTACATTTAAAAGTGCGGTCATATAATTGTATTGAAATATGACTTTGAAAGGCCAAGAATTGCTTGTACGGAATTCATTTAAAGGACCTTTAACGTCCCCAATGGTGTGCCGAATATATTTGTAACACGTGTGTTTTTAATCTACACTGCCTCTCCAGCGGAAACGGCTCATCGTTTCGTTTTAATAATGACGAGCAATCAATTCAAGGGGGGGGGGGGGGTTTTATGACAACTATTTCTACTGCAATTCTCACTCGATTGATACCTAACTTGTCCTGGAACTCAATAATTATTGGGTTTATTGGGCAGCCTAAAATGAGTAGATTGCGTGCATTATGTCTAGTTGCATGGGGACCAAAAGTAGGAAAATTTAAATGACTTCAGTTGTGTTGCCCTCTGGTTGATTTGAAAGTTTTCAAAATGGAAGCTTGATGCCGAAAAAGTCAAGTACAAATTTCCGCTATGAAGAGACTTGTAGAGGTTAATATATAATAAATAAATAAATAATAAAAAATAAATAAAACAAACAAACAAACAAAGTCTGCCACCTAAAAAACTGAAACGCGATAGCGGATATTTTTCTACTTGTTGACGTCTTTACAGTAATTATTTGACAGTGTCTCGTTATGCGTATGTTCGACCCTCATCATTGCCTTTTTTCGTCATAGAGATTTTTTTTTTGCAGCTGCCCCTCTTGCCGCGACACTTTTTCATTTGGCTTTACACGTTCGTTCTTGAATTTAACACTTGTATACGTTGCTTTAACACTGAAAAATAAACGGATTGTTGTTTAATTATTAGACGGCTTTATAATAATTTTGCATTAACGTTAAACTGAAATTACTTCTGCTGCAACGTACCAAATGAAAGCCTTATGTTTCACTTGACGGTATTCAGATGGCGCGTCGTAACAGAAATCATACCAGTCTAACATTACTGTAATATTATAAATCCGTCTGCTTAAATTACAACCATCCGTTTATGTTTCATTGTTAAAGCACAGTACCCAAGAGTTCATTCAACTACAAAAATGTTAAAGCCAAATGAAAAAGTGTTAAAAGTAAAGTGTTAAATCCAAATGCGAAAGTGTTAAACCAAAGTAACATGAATGTTGATGGTGATAGTGACTTGATGAATCATGGAAAAACTTGTACTGTTTTACTTGTAAAGTTTTACTGCGTATCAGCAGAATCTCCGCAGCCAGTTACAATAAGGTAAATGGCTTTTTTTGTTGTTGTTACGCAGTGTTTATTAAACGCGCCATCCTAAAGGTAACAATTCAGATGATGTTAAAAGTGCGTAGCTTCTACTGTACAAGATGACGATGTTGTCGCGTGGAAATACTACTCGATTCTTGTTTAAGTATCGAAATATTTCACATTCCCTCGTTGCATTCCCAAGTTGTTCAAAATATCTCTAGCAGCACTTAGGGTTTTTTTTCAGATCGGAATCTAGCTCGTGCCTAGAAAATAATTTATCAATAGTAAACTAGCTAGTTTAGGGTATTACTCCACATAAATAAACATCATCATACCAAAAACATTTTACCCTATTGATGAAAGTGGTGTCTATTAGTATAGTCGCTGAAGATTACATAATGAAACTGTAAATGCATTACAAATAAAAACTTTAAATTCGGTGAAAAGAAAACCAGAAAAACAGAAAACCTCGTGTATTTTTCTTTATACAAAACAAAAGCAGTATTTATTGTCTTTTCTTTTCTTGCCTTACAAATAACGTTCTTCCAGCCAACAATTTGTGTCTGATAATTGTTAGTAAATAGATAACAATCCCCAAAAAAGTGGCCGCTACAAAACCAGTAAAAGCTGCAACATCCAACAAGAAATATTGGAAAAAGTTTAAATCTTCTCCGGCTGATTTTAAGTGAGGGGCTCCATCATGGCGGATGACGTATTCGGTCCAGTAGACAGCCATGTCTACGGCATTTAAGGGTCGATCTTTAAGAATGGCGGAATACTTCTTCATGTTTGTGTAGTACCTGGAACAGATGTTAAATGCAAAAAAAAATTATTTAAAATTAATTGAGCTAATTAATTTTATTGATGCTTTGGGCTGAGAAAATTAATATTGCAAGGTGTTGGTGATGTAGGAATGACATCACAACAATATGATGGCTTTCATTAATAATAAAGTGAAAACATGGTATCAACGAAATGAGCTGCAAATATTAATAGTAAACAAGTGGATCCAAAGCTCTTCACATAATAAAGTTAAATAAAACATGGTGTCAACGAAATTAGCTGGAAATTATCATTAGTAAACGAAGAAACAAAGTGTAGCTATAGCTCTTCACATATTAAAGTGAAAGAAAACATGGTCTCAAATTTAACGAAATTAGCTGCAAATATCAATAGCAAACGAAGAAACAAGTGGAGCCATAGCTCTATACAATATTGAGTCCATAGCATTTCTTCTTCTATGTGAGCAAGGATGGTCAATTAAGGAGTAGTTTAGTAGGAAGGAGGCATGCCTTGCCTAAAAATGACACTTTACAAAATTTCAGTGTAACGGTTTAAAAAATTGTTTCGTTAGTACAAACATAACACTAAAATATAGTGACGCTTATGGATTCCAAAGCAGCGTTTCTCAAGTCATGTCGTTTGTTTTTCCAAAGTGTGATAGAAGTGCCTCCTTGTAAATGCAGTATTTTAATTTATGTAAATTTAAAGGTGTAAATGTTAATACAGTGTGGATAAAATAAACCGTGGTTTGAAGATACTGTGAGATCCTGAGCAAAATGTCACTACCTTGTAATGATGTGTGTTTTACCGATGCAGCGAAAAAGATGGCTAAAATTTCATTTTTGGTGAAGGTGAAGTCATCGTGATAGCAGCCATTAAAGATTGATTTTTCTTAAGAAAAACAAAGTTGCCAGTAAATTTACTTGTTTTAGGTGAGAAGAGCCAATGTACACATAATGTACACAACACTGTACACAACCCTGTCCGTCCCCAGATCACTGATATATCAGTTGTGTATGTCAGTGATCCGGGGTGGGTTTTGTTGTCAATTTGAAACCGGGTCATGCCACCCCAAAAATCAGTAGCGTAAAATTGGCTTTCTGTACTATGTTTTTTCTTGCATACGATTTTGGCTATTTGCCTTGTGTTCCTCTTTCTATTATATTGTTTACTTGTTTACTTGTTTATATTGTTAAATTGTTTAATTTATTTAACCCTTCGTTGAGCCTTTGTATTTATTCTCCATTGCCTGGCTGAAAGCAGTTTCAGTCGAATGGAGTCCTAGTCACTGATGCGACTTTAATAAAGGGTTCAGTGAATCACCATGTCAGTGGAGGAGTGGAGAATATCGACAACAATGTTATGTTAGCAATTTGGGGGCCGATTGAATTACAAGTTCGAATTCGTGTCACACCAACATTCGACGTAATGTAAGTTAATAAAGATGGATTAACTATACTGAGTTATGTCTAGTGTTTGGCTTGTATTTCTCTTTCTTTTGTATGTATAATTTATAGCGATTTATGTATATTTACTTAGAGTTTTTACCTTGGAACAAGGATTGCCTACTTAGTACAAAAATTGTGTCCCTCCTCATGGCCAAGGAAATGAAGTCCCTGACTGAGCAACCGGTATTAACATGACTCGAAACTCAATAACGTGCTCTTTAGTCGACCAGGGGAAAGGAACATTAGGATATTGTTATAGGACCACTACGAACTGACCGATATTGATAACAATATTGGTGTCGGCCAAAAATTACAGCATCAAATCAGAATCAGCTAAAAAAAAAATACAAGCCAATTTAGATACTACATTTTGATCTTGCACAGTGAAGTAAATAACTTCTAAACTAGACTTTTCGATAACTACTTAACCAGACATGATTAATTTGTGGCATTTTAAAACAAAGATCCACCATTACCTTATATATTTATAAGTCAATGTTTTTTTTTATAAATAATGTATATAACATACGAATTGCTAAATGCCTCTTTAATAAAGACTCCTTTAAACTTGTGTAACAAAAATTGGTGTTTAAGTTGTGGCAATGCATCAGATGTTGGAGATCAGTTAGATATAGGCTCTTGTAGGATTAGTGCCGTTACCTCAGATTTCATCTAAGAGAATTATTTTTAGGTTGCTGACACAATCATCCTAACTGAGAGTTAAAGCGAACTGAAAACATCTTGTAGCCTACACGACCAAACAACTGAAGACATGATGTCATAATACCAGTCAGGAAATGGGATGGGCAGCACCATCCTAAAGTGGGATGATGCAACTGTCACAATTGGTACTGGAAAATATCTTGTCAAGGTTTCAGTAATGGATCAGATCAAAGAAAACTGGTACTGGTCAATTCCTTTGGGTCATTCAAAAGAGAAACTCCTCAATTCAACTCTACAACATGACTCCTCGACTAGACTCCTTAACTCGGTAATGCGCAAAGATACTATGGGGTTGGGGGAGGGGTAACTACTCTCAGGTACAAAGCCAAACTAGTGAATTTACACAAACTGAGTGACCGGAAAATTTGTCATTTTGTAAAAAAAAAAAGTTTTCAACCATTCATTCATTGACTGCTTAGCCAACATGCGCGTATCAGAAACAAGCAGTACAATCTCCATGTGAACTTCTTCCAAAGCGTGTGTTTTGTTCAAGAGTGGCCCAGTGATAGGCTGAGCCAACTCAAGACACCACATATAACTCGGGCACTGTCCAATACTAACTTAGTTCAGGCGAATTTACTACTCTCATCCACAGAACTTCTCATTGCTAAGGAAATTCTTTCAAGTGAAGATCTCATTCACCATGAGGCGCAGTAAAACAACAGAGAGTATGTTTCATGACCTCGTTATGCCTCTGAACAACGTTAGCCAGAGTATGGCAAGGGGCTCACAATGGATTTTTATGCCCATACTGGCCCACAAACTACGCCAGATATTAA
>JAHWFP010068429.1:718-16249 GCA_023313725.1 Lithobius niger | reverse complement strand
ATCCAACTGTTTCAAAATCCAGGAGTTCCTATCATTTTCAAGACCCTACCAACCCGACACTTGCACAGTTTACGGCTCCAGAGCTTTTCTGCTAAGCTCAACTCAAGGAAAATTTGAAATTAGCCATTAGCGAAAATTATACACTAAAAATAACGTACTTCAGTAACCACCTTTATGCACTTACGTTTCGTCGGAGTGGCATGACCCGGATTCGAACTGGCTACCCAGTTCGCTCCCAGATTACTTGCATAGCGCCTTAATTGCTATGGCCACATCCTCCACTGGCTCACTTCAACTCAAACTGGTACTTCTGAACTTCGCACGGGAACGATAAACATCCTAAAGCCATGCCAGTTAAAACTATCGGAAACTCACTGCCGAAAGAGTGAAACTCTGGGAGTACTCTTAAATCTATTTGGGGGGGATGGCACAAACCTGACAGGGGGCGTCAAATTATACTTCACCCCCCCCCCCCCCCCCCCATGCGCTGACCTTGACACGGCCCAGAATATGGCCATTCAGGCCGAATCGCTATATTATCCCAATAGACACTAATAACTGACATGGTTGTGTTGTAGTACTCTAGATGCTGTTTTATGATGTCATACTGACTTTGATGTCATTTTATGTGCAGGGGCATGAGGACCACACAGGACAGGTGGTGTTGTTTCTTGAGTTGGATCTCTAAGCAAAAAGAACAGTGACTACCTTGTCAGATATATGAAAATACAACAGCTGCGATTTACGAAAACGACTTGGTGAAGAACTACAAAATGACTGTAAAGCCGGCAGACTTTTCACGTAGACATTCCGTGCAGCTGCAACAGCTTTTGAACGATCCAGTATTCATACGGTAACAACTGAAAATTTGCTGAATTCTGAATTTGCTGAAGCCAACATGAGCATTGTGTTCAAGTGAGCAATATTTTATTAAGCAAATTTGATGACGACTTCACGAAGCTGATGTCCAATATCCAAACGTCATGTTTCTTACAAATAACTATGTTCAACATTTTGTTCATTATTTAACTTGTAAGTCATTGTGCACCTTCTATCATGACGAACTGATCTTATTTACGTTTATCAGGTTGACTGCACTAAACATCCACCACTCTATATTGTAACACAAATTCATAAATTGATCATGAATATGGTTTTTTCTTTTTTTCCAACATTTTTGGTTATACATTTCTGTTTGTTTACTTTGTTTTAGTGGGATTTAATTTTTCTGACGAATTTTTGTTCCTTAGGAATATTTGTAAAGCTCATCGTTGTGGCTGCCATCTGCATAATCAGCATCATTAACATTATTGGGGCATTTTAAACAATAATGGCAGATTGTTTGCGGTCACTTGCATGCTCACATTCAATTCGATTGTTGCCCAATGGCAGATCCGTATAATTGTGGATTCATCATCCGTATCCCCTGTGGGCTGGGGGCAGAATAAGCCTACCGTACTCTTGCGTGTCGTAGAAGGCGACTAAAAGGGAACCCAAGATTACTGTTTGCTAGTGTGCCAAGGGTCTGCGTGGCGGAGGGTTTTTGGTCCGTCTTTAACACTAGCAACCTCAACACTATGGTTTGCGAGTGCGCCTACGGTGTATATGGCGGGCAGGTTTAACACCCGTCGCAAGCACTAGTCGGAAAGATGTGAGGGGATATCCAGACAAACCGGGCCCGGGGTGGCTGCTTAGAGGATGTTTTGCGGTTTGAATCCCCTTTTGGGTTTGATTCCAATTTGCCCATTCTAGCCACTGGGCTTTTCATCCTCATCCCCAGGCATGTTGGCCGTGTGCTGCAATCTAGTAATCCGTGGAGACGGAGATCCTGGCTTTCGGGCTTTGGCTCCTTATTCCGGAGGACGGGTGGCCTGGGCGAGCCGGCCTAAGGTCAATCGGCTATGACCTTTCGGGTCCTGTCGTTGTGGGGAGGCGGCTTGTGCTGTATCCATCTGCATCACGGACCCGAACTGTTTGGGTTATCAACGGAGGTGGTGTGTACGGCTTCCTTGGTGGCCTCGCCTCTCAGCATGCTTAGGCTGCTTAGGTGTTAGCTTCCTGGTGCAGGGCCCTGTATATGCGGCTCCCGGCCCTGCATCACCCGAGTGCCGCGCGGGGTTTTCTTTTTTGGGGGCGCACTACCGCGACTTCTTGTTTGCTCTCAATGGCAACTTCCTACCCCCCCTCCCCTGCAATATTTTCTTCCCCCAAAAAAATTTCATCCCCACCTCGCCGCACTAGCAAGCGCCAGAGGAGGGAACCCGAGATGGTTGGGCCTGATGCCCTGTTACCAGACTTAAGTCAAAGTCGGACCAAGTCCTGAAGTTCCTGGTGGTGACAGGCGATGGCCGAGATGTTACGCAACTCGTTCCATTCGCTGTACACAAAGCCCTGAAAGGGATCTGTGGTTCTGATCCAAAGAGTGTCTCTCGGCTCCGTGCTGGGGGATACCTTGTAGAGGTTGCAGACGATGCTCAGGCAAAAAGGCTTTTAAAAGCGAATGCGTATCGTACTTTGAACAGCAGCAAAGGGGTCGTGACGTGCTTTGATTTGAGGGGTCTCGGTGATGATATCATCCTGGACGAACTCAAGTCGCATGGCATGGCTGTGAGGCGCTTGACACGGAAAGGCGAGAATGCCCAGCCAACTAACACCTTTTTCCTGACCTTTGATACGCTAGTTACACCGCAGCATATTACTGCCGGTTACCTGTGGTTGAAGGTCAGAAGTTACGTACCAAATCCGATGCGGTGTTTCCGCTGTCAACGCTATGGCCATACCAGCGGCTAGTGTAAACGTAGACCTACCTGTGTTACCTGTGCTCAGGCAGCCCACGAAGGCGCTGACTGTGCTGCCCCGGAGCAGTGCGTCAACTGTGGTGGTCAGCACCAACCCTCTTCACGGGACTGTCGTGTTTATGTTGAGGAACGTCGAGTGCAGGAACTAAAGGTGAGAAACGGGCTTTCCTACTCGGAGGCCTGAAATAAAGCCAAACTATCGGCACCGGCAATGACACGGTCTTTTGCGCAGGTGTGCAGTGCGCCAATGCCTGGCCCAGTTAATGAGTCTGCCGATTTGGCAAATTTATGCGCAGAGTTCAGGTCTTTGACGAGGACGGTGGGCATACTTGTTTCTTTGTTGGCCCAGCAACATCCATCTGCTGTCTTGCTGTCGACATCTGCCCAGTCTGCGATTGTTTCTACCCTTGCTCTTGCTCCTGCAACTGTTCCCAGGCAGGTTACAGCTTCAGCTAAGCCTCCGCCTACCCGGAGTGAACCACAGAAAACGTCAAAGAAGAAGGCTCCTGCTGGTAAGGCCTCAACACCACCTGTGAGGACGTTGCCACCAGGAGAGAAGGTGAAACGGTCGTTAAACGGCCAGCTTGCTGAGGGGTCCATTGCGTCCCCTCAACATCTAGATACTACTTTGCCCATGGAGCAGGGAGAGATTTCCTGTTCCAATTCTCCGGAACTTTTTCCTCCTTCCGAGGACAACTTCGTTCTGATCCTCATTCCATCTTTTGATTCGGGTGAGGATTCGGATGTTTTCGGATCGCCCAGAGGAGGAGTTGAGGAGGATGATTTGGTATTCAGCCCGCCCTAATGCCTGTACATACCATCGTTCAGTGGAACTGCCAAAGTTATCGGACCCATGCAGAAGAGCTGTGGCTGCTTTTGTTGCATTGGCGACCTCTGTGTTGCTGCTTACAGGAAACCTGTTTTAACGCGTCAGATAATCCGGTTGGTCGGGGTTACTGTCTTCCGTCTGAATGCGCCCCCCTGTGCTACGTGTGCACGGTGGTGTTGCAGTGTTAGTTCAACACTCTCAGCCACATGCCAGTGTGCCTCTGCACACTAGACTTCAGGTGGTAGCAGTTAGTTTTTTTCCACTTGGATATTACTGTCTGTTCGCTTTATTTGCCACCGGATGACGTCTTTGGGGTTGGTGACCTGGAAGTCCTGGTTCGCCAGCTTCCTGCCCCGTTTCTCTTGCTGGGCGACTTTAACAGCCACCACGTCCAGTGGGGAGGACCTAATACTGACAACAAGGGGAGGATCCTTGAGGAGTGGATGCAGAGGGGGTCGGTCTGCATCCTGAAAGATGGAGCCATGACACACTGTAACCTGGCTACGGGCAATTGGTCAGCGGTAGACTTAGCCTTCTGTTGGCTAGCCATCCCAGTTCACTTCACTTGGGCTGTCTCTGCCGATCTGCATGGGAGTGATCACCTCCCCATTGTTTTGTCCACAACACGGGGGTTCTGTGGCTTCCAGGCCAGCCCGGTGGGCGCTTAAACGAGCTGAGTGGTCAGCCTTTGCTGAGGCTGCTGTATTTCAGCGTGCGGTTGAGGACTTTTCTGATGTGGATGAACTTTCCACTCATTTCACTGATGTGGTCCTTGCTGCTGCTTGCAGGAGGTACAGATGTATGACAAGATTTAGATTAGGGGTTTGAATAACATCTCTGTAATGTGTGGTGCAGTGGCAACCCGGACCACTGCACTGTGACTGAGGTTGGCGCTAATGACCAAGTTGTCGACGCGCCATTAAGCCTTGAGCCCCCCCCCTCAATTCCCCCCCCCCCCCCTTGCTGCTGCTCATGCTACTATCCCGCGTACATCCACGCAGCCGAGACGAGTACCTGTTCCGTGGTGGACACCGGCTTGCGGTCAGGCTTTCAGGACCGCAGGCGTGCATTGCGTGCATTTATAGTGAGCCCAACTACTGAACACTTTGTCGCCTTTAAACGCTGCCGTGCCAGTGCCCGGTATGTCATCCGTGAGGCTAGGCGTGCTTCGTGGTTGGCTTATATTTCGCCGATCAGGCGCTCCACACCTTCTCAGCAAGTGTGGAGGAAGGTGCGCCAGATCTCGGGGAAGAACATGCATTCCCCAGTGTCGCAGCTCAAGGTAGCGAATGCCGTGATCTCTTCTGTGCCGAATATCGCCGATTGCCTTGGGTCTGTTTTTGCGCGGGTCTCGAGTGATGACCATTATGATCCTGGTTTCCTCGGGATTAAGCGTAGAGAAGAGGCTCATTCTCTTGACTTTCGCTCCGATAGGCTAGAGGAGTTCAATTTGCCGTTTACCTGGCAGGAATTTGTTTCAGCTTTGTCCAAGTCGCATGACTCCGCCCCGGGGCCTGATGATGTTCACTATCAACTGTTGAAACATCTGCCTCTTGCCTCCCGGCAGTTCTTGCTGGGGATGTTCAACCGTGTGTGGGCAGAGGGTTCTATTCCAGCAGCGTGGAGGACAGCAGTGGTCATCCCGATTGTGAAACCGGGCAAAGACCCTACCAGTTATCGCCCAATCGCTCTGACTAGCTGTGTCTGTAAACTTATGAAACGGATGGTCAATGAGCGGTTGGTCTGGGTGTTGGAATCACGGGGATTCTTATCTGCGTCCCAGTGTGGCTTTCGACGGTTTCGGTCGACTATCGATCATCTAGTTGCCCTTGAATCGGATGTGAGGAAGGCTTTCCGCTTGCGTCAACATCTGGTTCAGGTTTTCTTTGACTTGGAGAAGGCTTATGATACGACCTGGCGTTATGGGATGACTATGGCTTGAGGAGGCGGATGCCACTGTTCCTTTCCGCTTACCTCTCATGCCATTCTTTTCGTGTTCGTGTCGGGGCGACTCTTTCTCGCCCGTTTGTCTTGGAGAATGGTGTGCCTCAAGGAGGTGTTCTTAGTGTCATCCTTCCTTGATGGCCTCGCCTTTCGGCATGCTTAGGCTGCCACCTCTCGGAGATAGACGGCGGTGTTAGCTTCCTGGTGCAGGGCCCTGGATATGCGGCTTCCGACCCTGCATCACCTGAGTGCCGCGCGGGGCTTTATTTTCTGGAGAGCGCACCGTAGCGACTTCTTTTTTGCTTTCAATGGCAACTTCTTCCCCCCCTTTCCCCCCCAAAATTCTTCCCCTCCTCGCCGGACTAGCAAGCGCCAGAGGAGGGAACCTGAAATGGTTGGGCCTGGTTGCTGTTACCAGACCTTAGTAAGAGTCGGGACCAAGTCCCAAAGTACCTGGTGGTGACAGGCGAGGGCCGAGATGTTACGCAACTCGGTCCATTCGCTGTACACAAAGCTTTGAAAGGGATCTGTGGTTCTGATCCAAAGAGTGTCTCTCGGCTCCGCCCAGTGCATGTCGAGCCGCATCGTACAACAGCAGCAAGGGGGTCGTGACATGCTTCGATTTGAGGGGTCTCAGTGATGATGTCAACCTGGGCGAACTCAATTCACAGGGTGTTACGGCTGTGAGGACACGGAAAGGCGATAATGGTGCCCAGCCAACTGAAACCTTTTTCCTGACCTTTGATACGCCAGTTGCACCGTAGCACATTACTGCCGGTTACCTGCGCTTGAAGGTCAGGAGTTACGTACCGAACCCGATGCGGTGTTTCCGCTGTCAACGCTTCGGCCATCTCGTGTAAAGGTAGGCCTACCTGTGTTTCCTGTGCTCAGGCAGCCCATGAAGGCGCTGACTGTGCTGGCCCGGAGCAGTGCATCGACTGCGGTGGTCAGCACCAACCCTCTTCACGGGACTGTCGTGTTTATGTTGAGGAACGTCGAGTGCTGGAACTAAAGGTGAAGGACGGGCTTTCCTACTCGGAGGCCCGAAAGAAAGCTAAACTATCGGCACCGGCAATAACACGTTCTTTTGCGCAGGTGTGCAGTGCGCCAATGCCTGGCCCAGTTAGTGAGTCTGCTGATTTGGCAGATTTACGCGCTGAGCTCAGGTCTTTGACGAGGACGGTGGGCAAGTTTATTACTTTGTTGACCCTGCAACATCCATCTCTGCAGGTTCTTTTGGGTCCTTCGGACCCGGTTGCTGCCTTGCCGTCTACGTCTGCCCAGCCTGCAAATGCTTCTGCTTCTGCTCCTGCTACTGCATCTGTTCCCAGGCAGGTTAGGACTTCAGCTAAGCCTCCGCATGCCCGGAGTGAACCACAGAAAACGTTGAAGAAGAAGGCTCCTGCTGGTTAAGCCTCAACACCACCCGTGAGGACATCGCCACCAGGAGAGAAAGTGAAACAGTCGTTGAACGGCCAGCTTGCTGAGGGGTCCGTTGTGTCCCCTCAGCATCTTGATATTACTTTGCCCATGGAGCAGGGTGAGGTTTCCTGTTCCAATTCCTCGGAACTTTTTCCTCCTTCCGAGGACAACTTCGTTCTGAACCTCACTCCATCTTTTGATTCGGGTGACGATTCGGATGTTTTCAGATCGCCCAGAGGAGGTGTTGAGGAGAATGATTCAGATGCCATCGTTCAGTGGAATTGCCAAAGTTATCGGACCCAAAGTTATTGCCAAAGTTATCGGGCTGCCGAAGAGCTGCGGCTATTTTTGTCGCATTGGCGACCGCTGTGCTGCTGTCTACAGGAAACCTGCTTTAAGGCATCAGATAATCCGGTTGTTCGAGGTTATTCTGTCTACCATCTGTATGCTGACCCTGTGCCACGTGCACATGGTGGTGTTGCAGTGCTGGTTCAACACTCAGCCACATGCCAGTGTGCCTCTGCACACTAGGCTTCAGGCGGTAGCAGTTAGTTTCTTTCCACTTCGATATTACTGTCTGTTCCCTTTATTTGCCACCGGATGAGGTCTTTGGGGTTAATGACCTGGAGGACCTGGTCCGCCAGCTTCCTTCCCCATTTCTGTTGCTGGGCGACTTTAACAGCCACCACGTCCAGTGGGGGGGGGGGGGACCTCGTACGGACAACAAAGGGAGGATCCTTGAGGACTGGATGCATAGGGGGTCCGTCTGCATCCTGAACGATGGAGCCATGACTAACTGTAACCTGGCCACGGGCAATTTGTCAGCGGTTGACTTGGTCTTCTGTTCGCTAGCCATCCCAGTTCATTTCACTTGGGCTGTCACTGCCGATCTGCATGGGAGCGATCACCTCCCCATAGTGTTGTCCACAACACGATGGCGTTCTGTGGCCTCCAAGCCAGCTCGGTGGGCGCTTAAACAAGCTGAGTGGTCAGCCTCTGCTGAGGCTGCTGTATTTCAGCGTGCGGTTGAGGACTTTTCTGATATGGATGAACTTTCCACTCATTTCACTGATGTGGTCCTTGCTGCTGCTCATGCTACTATCCCGCGTACGTCCACGCAGCCTAGACGAGTTCCTGTTCCGTGGTGGACACCAGCTTGCGGACTGGCCATTCAGGCCCGCAGGCGTGCCTTGCGTGCATTTACGGTGAGCCCCACTACTGAAAACTTTGTAGCCTTTCAACGCTGCCGTGCCCTTTGCCCGGTATGTTATCCGTGGGATTAAGCGTAGAGAAGAGGCTCACTCTCTTGACTTTCGCTCCGATAGGCCAGAGGAGTACAATTTGCCGTTTACCTGGCAGGAATTAGTTTCAGCTTTGTCCAAGTCGCATGACTCCGCCCCGGGGCCTGATGATGTTCACTATCAACTGTTAAAACATCTGACCCTTGCCTCCCAGCAGTTCTTGCTGGGGGATGTTCAACCGTGTGTGGGCAGAGGGTTCTATTCCAGCAGCGTGGAGGACAGCAGTGGTCATCCCGATTGTGAAACCGGGCAAAGACCCTACTTCTCCTTCCAGTTATCGCCCAATCGCTCTGACTAGCTGTGTCTGTAAACTTATGGAACGGATGGTCAGTGAGCGGTTGGTCTGGGTGTTGGAATCACGGGGATTCTTATCTGCGTCCCAGTGTGGCTTTCGACGGTTTCGGTCGACTATCGATCATCTAGTTGCCCTTGAATCGGATGTGAGGGAGGCTTTCCGTTTGCGTCAACATCTGGTTCAGGTTTTCTTTGACTTGGAGAAGGCTTATGATACGACCTGGCGTTATGGGATTCTCCGTAATCTCTATGACTGTGGCTTGAGGGGACAGATGCAACTGTTGCTTTCCGCTTACCTCTCGGGCCGTTCTTTTCGCGTTCGTGTCGGGGCGACTCTTTCCCGCCCGTTTGTCTTGGAGAATGGTGTGCCTCAAGGAGGTGTTCTTAGTGTCATCTTGTTTGCTATTGGGAACAACCCCATTGCTCAGCAAGCTGCTGTTCCCCAGTTTTTGTTTGTCGATGACTTCGGCCTGCGCTTTCGGGCAGCTCGCATGCAGACCTGCGAGCGGCAGCTACAGCTGGCGATTAACAAAGTCCAGACCTGGGCGGTCAGTAATGGTTTCCGGTTTTCTCCGGAAAAGACTGTGTGCGTCCACTTTTGCCACCAACGAACACTGCACCCAGATCCTTGCCTGTAATTGAGACAGGCATAAATTCCTGTTGTCCCACAGGTACGTTTCCTGGGTCTGGTGTTCGATTCCAGGTTATCTTGGCTTCCACACTTGCGTCAGCTTAAAGGCAAGGCTTTGCGGGCGCTTAACATCTTGCGGGTCCTGTTGGGCACTTCATGGGGTGCCGATCGCACTGCCATGTTGCGCCTCTACCGAGCCCTTGATCGCAGCAAACTTGATTATGCGTGTATGGTCTATGGTTCGGCTAGTGACTCGACTCCAGATGTTGGACACTGTGCGTCACAGTGGCCTGCGTGTGGCGACTGGGGCATTTCGAACTTCTCCAGTGGTCAGCCTCTATGCTGAGGCCTCGGAGCCACCTTTGGCCATTCGTCGGCGACAACTTGCCATTCAGTATGCTGTGCGTTTGCGTGCTGTGCAATCCAGTCCTGCGAGTCGGTAGACGCAGGGTGGGTAAGGGTGATTTCCACGATAGGCTCCAGCAGTCCTGTCAGGAGATAGCCTTTGAAATGCCCTGCGTCTTGAGGCTTGGGAGAGTGCCAGTTGCCCCTTGGCTTGTCCTAAGTGGCAGTTTTATTTTCGCTCTGGCGTCCCTCCCGAAAGGTTCCACTCTACCAGCAAGGTACTTAACAGGAGTTCCGGCGGCTGAGTTCTCAGCGCCTGTTTACTGATGGTTCGAAGTCAGACGTTGGCGTGGCGTGTGCTTGTGTGTATAAGGGAGTAACGGTTGCCCATCGCCTTCCATCAGGCTATTCTGTGTTTTCTGCTGAGCTTTTGGCTCTTGGTTTTGCGGTGGAATGGTTCCTTGACCTTCAGGGTACGTATTTCATTATCTTTAGTGATTCCATGAGTGCCCTGGAGTCCTTGGCGAATTACAATCCTCAGAACCCCTTGACACAACGTGTTCAGGCTTTCCAGCCGGACCATGCTTTTCTGCTGGATCCCGGGCCATGTTGGGATAGCAGGGAATGAGCAAGCTGATTCTGCTGCGAAAGGGGCCCTTTCTGGTCCTCTCGGTAGGGATATCTCAGCCTTGTTCCCTCAGACGCCTTTCCAACTCTCCGTCTGAGGTTACACGCTTTTTGGCAAGCCTTGTGGGACAGACAGGACAGTAATAAATTATGGGCCATTAAAGGCACTGTCGAGGAGTGGCACTCGGCGTGTCGCCGTGAGGAGGTTGTGTTGGCCCGTTTGCGCATTGTTAACACCCGACTTACTCACTGTTTCGTTTTGCGGGGCGTTGACCCTCCTGAATGTTATTGGTGTCGACGGCCGCTTACGGTCCGGCACTTACTTGTTGATTGTCGCCATCTTGATGGTGTTCGTCGTCATTTCCATCTTCCGCATGACATTGCGCGTCAGTTGGGCGATAAGTCTGTCCTCTTGTCCGGTGTTTTTTAATTTTTGCAGGAGGTACAGATGTATGACAAGATTTAGATTAGGGGTTTGAATAACATCTCTGTAATGTGTGGTGCAGTGGCAACCCGGACCACTGCACTGTGACTGAGGTTGGCGCTAATGACCAAGCTGTCGATGCGATATTAAACCTCAATCCCCCCCCTTCTATAACTTAACGGTTCTATACTCTAAATACGTCAGAATAGGTCGAGCGGGGATGGCCTAGTGATATGATACGGAATGGTTGTTACTTACGTACCGATGAGCTGCCCTCTCGTCCTCTTCGCTACTGCTTACCTTGCTTACGGTCTATTGTAGCCCCTGCAAAGAGCAAGAGGCTATGCAGTTACAAGTTGCTCTAGGATCGTGTGTGTTAACTTAAGAAAGTGATTTGAAGAGAGATCGCCGCTATGGTCTGTCCACTGATGGCTGCATAACCCAAGAGAGTCCCCACTCTCGCTCACTCGATGCTGGCTGGCTCTACTGGTCGCGTCCTTGAATGGCTGGGGCTTCTTTTCTTCCTCTCGGGCGGAAAGTGTCCAGTGTCGTCATCTTGTCCAGTTGACTATTTAGCACTGCCTGAAAACTGATATGAAAGTTACATACTGGGTTCATTGGTCATTATACACGCTTTTTGGCAAACCTTGTGGGACAGACAGGATGGTAATAAACTACGGGCCATTAAAGGCACTGTCGAAGAGTGGCACTCGGCGTGTCGCCGCAGTCGCCGTGAGGAGGTTGTGTTGGCCCGTTTACGAATTGGTCACACCCGACTTACTGTTTCGTTTTGCGGGGGGTTGACCCTCCTGAATGTTATTGGTGTCGACGGCCACTTACGGTCCGGCACTTACTTGTTGATTGTCGCCATCTTGATGGTGTTCGTCGTCGTCGTTGCCATCTTCCGCATGACATTGCGCGTCAGTTGGGCGATAAGTCGGTCCTCCTGTCCGGTGTTTTTCAATTTTTGCAGGAGGTACAGATGTACGACAAGATTTAGATTAGGGGTTTGAATAACATCTCTGTAATGTGTGGTGCAGTGGCAACCCGGACCACTGCACTGTGACTGAGGTTGGCGCTAATGACCAAGTTGTCGACGCGCTATTAAGCCTCAATCCCCCCCCCCCCCTTTGGTCATTAGATACGGTGTGTATGTGAACCTCTAGTGTGCATGTGGTAGACTGCGTGTTGTTATCAGTTTGAAAGGGTTTTGGCTATTTTTACTTCCCTACACTTCTTTGCCACAAGGAAATTCAGTTGCCCACTTCTGTAGGCAACGATTTTCTATTCACTTGCTCTCCAAGTTACTTTTGGCTATTTTTAACGATAGGCACTTCTTTGCCAAATTAAAACCCATACCGTCCTTGAGGATTATTTCTAGGCAAAAGAGAGGAAAAAAAATCTTTGTGCCTTGTGAGTACGACTTATGTTTCCCACACAGTCACTTCAAAGGTTCAATATGTCTGTTTACTCACAATGTTATGGTTCACGTTCTTATACTTATCCATTTTTTTTTCTTTTTTCACTGGCGTTGCTCCTTTTCATTTGGTGTTCCCTGGCAAACATCTGAAATCAATAAACTAAAAGGCCAACCCTCCAATTTTCAGGATCTCTGTAGCGCTTCCTGGATCTTTTTTGTGTATTGCTCGTGTCTATTTGATTTACTGATTCATCACCTTCATTTGTGCCTAAAATTGCCTGCCTCAGCATAGGATCATTGCTTGGCAGGTTATTGTGGTTTTGAGGGATAACTTCTGTTTCATTAGTAGCGGAGTTATGCAAATCGGCTATCTCCTGGTGCAGTTCTGTTTCATCGTCCTCCAATTGTAAGCTTATTTCAGATTCGTCTAATATTTTACCTTTGTAACCATTTTGTGTGGTGACCACATTGAAATACAATTATCATCACTTGATGTTGACATCTGTTGATGTTGAGGTTTCAGAATAGTAAAATGGTAAACGTAGTACATAATAAATCACAAGGCAAACTGTTAAAGAAGCAACCAGTTGCACGTAAACGTAATCAACAATAAAATGTCAAGGTAGCTGAAACAATTGGTTTCATTCATTAACTGAGTGCATTGTCATGGTCTTGCTATCCAATTGGCTCTTGTTCTTCCCGTTTCTTACCTTGTTTTGGAAAATGCTGTTCTGAGAAAGAACCGTTTTCCTCCCGTTTGGTACCTTTTTTTTTGATAAAGAATACATCCTTGAAGCAAGCAAACAACGTTTACCGTACGATCAGTCCATGAACTACTGCAGGAAAGGCAATTTCTGAAAGCCTCTGTAGACAGTGGCTCCACCTTAGTGACAGAGTTTGGCCGCAGTATTGTTTTCTTTAAATTTCTTTCGATAGTGGCACCCTCTATACGCGGATTCTGCTGCCAAACGAAAACACATTTATTGTAACTTTACATTACCCAATACTGCAAAATCATAAAACTGGTGAAATTGCTACGATACAAGTATTTAACAACACCTTACCACAGTTGTATATCAAACATTTTACAATCCTGGATGCGTGGGGAACACATACAATAGTTGTCTCTCTGCAATTAGTCAAAGTTGCAGTTACAATACGTGTCTCTCTTTTATTGCCGATTTGGTGACCTTCAGAGTTACGGGAGTTGTATACTAGGAGCAGATCAACATATTGAGTGTTACAGTATGTGTAACTCAAAAAATGAAAAATTGTTAGTTACGATAGTTGTATACTTGGCCATCGATATGTTCATAGAAAAAAAAAATGCACCTAATTGTTTTTTTTTTGTTTCAGGAAGTTAGGAATTTTTTTTTTCAGTTTTTTTATTTCTCTGTCGTTAGTGTGGTGTCGTCACATGTGGCACCACAGTAATTAGCAATCCTTATTTCCTTATGTTAACCCATCCTAGTTTAACAGACTAATAGGAGTGCCATACTATGTAACCATGAAATTATGATTGGTACTGCTCACCATAGATGTGACACATGATCAGTGTGTCACATGACACTCATTATAAAAGGCTTGGATGCCTAATAAATACGTCCATTCCTGTGCTTGCATTAAGCTGTGTTTAAGTCGTTACTCTGATGGGGGAACACAAGCAATAGGCTACCTACCAAGATAGTCCAATGGCCACCCAGATCCCCGAATATAATCCCCTTGACTTTTTCTTGTGGAGGTATGTACGCAGTGTACAAAACACCCATTGCTAACATTAAAACACTAAAGGACAGAATAACAACTGCTATGGCGGCAGTTACTGAAGTGATGTTTGCCAATACATGGGAAGGAAATTGAATATTGCCTTGATTGCTCCTGGCCACTAACGGAGCACATGTTGAAGTCTACTAACCTAGTGGAAAAAACCTTTGAGATAAGCTTCGTTTTGCAGAAAACTGTACGTTTATACGTAGCATAGTTTGTGTTTAATACATTTTTGTAATCGGGTAAAGACTGTATGTCTGTGGGTCACAGGAGTGGCGTGTATTTGGGAGCTATATATTTGTAATGGAGCCAACTTCTGCTCCTCAGGCACTTAAAACTGGAAAAATTACGTTTTCATTTTTTGTACTGGATTATACTAGCTGGGGCCTAAAAAAATCTTGGTTCCTGTAACATCGCAAAAAAAAATAGGGTCGGAATATTTTTAAAATTTTTTTTTGTACACTGAATTTTTACTCAGCACTTTGCATCAATTTATGAGTAGACCTAAAAAATAAAAAAAATTTATGGAATTTTTTTTTGGCAGCACAACTGAAAGCCTTATCCTGTTTTGTTTTCCCTTTGCATTTTAATACAGACAAACGATTTAATATGAATACGGACGAATATGAACAAAAAACATTTCGAATCACTGAAATTTGAAAAAAAGTTAGGCATGGTCGGGTTACAGGAACCAAAGGTTTTTTGGTTTTTTTATAGGCATAGTGTCGAGGTTACAGTACTGTACCTTTAATTGCATCTACAATTCTTTTCGGTATCTCGGTCGAGCTTCTCTGTCCAAGGCAGACATTTTGTGTAGATATGTTTCCGTAAATACTGTGGAGAGGACTGCTCGCACCATCTTGCGCGGCCAGTTGCCACTAAGAATTAGGATTGATGTTTTCTGTTCAGGCCTTTAAAAAATGCTGCATGCATCCACTAATTCAACCTGAAAAAGTAATTAAGAAAAAGACTTCTGGGGATCACTATAGAAACATCCTGAACAAAAACACTAAAATTTGAACAAAGCACTAGTGAGCCACTAACATCATACTGGGGTTTACACATACTGTCCTTTTTGTCTACAACAGTTGAACAAGGTCATTAAGAAGTGGTTCTAAATGTGCCGCCTCAGGAGAAGATTGACTATCACTGCTTACTGTGCATAGTACTGTAGCCACCACAGTTCTGTAGTGTAGCATAATTTTGTAGGGATGCCTGTTGTCTGCTTCTTCCATAATGCATGATTGTATTTCAGTACACCCTTAACATGAACACTTCTCTCTAAGATCGATCTGTAATACGCATTCATGTGGTCTGGGCTGGATTTACGTCAGGGGGTCTGGGGCACTTCAGGTTTGGCCAGGTAAGTGTGCCTCCCAAAATGTTTGCAATTAGCCCCTTGTCCCTTTTTAGAAATTATAGAACCATTTCGTCGACGGCCACTTACGGTCCGGCACTTCCTTGTTGATTGTCACCATCTTGATGGTGTTCGTCGTCGTTTCCATCTACCGCATGACATTGCGCGTCTATTGGGTGATAAGTCTGTCCTCCTGTCCGGTGTTTTTCAATTTTTGCAGGAGGTACAGATGTATGACAAGATTTAGATTAGGGGTTTGAATAACATCTCTGTAATGTGTGGTGCAGTGGCAACCCGGACCACTGCACTGTGACTGAGGTTGGCGCTAATGACCAAGTTGTCGACGCGCCATTAAGCCTCAATTCCCCCCCC
>JAHWFP010068420.1:0-18064 GCA_023313725.1 Lithobius niger | reverse complement strand
CTTTAATTTATTTACAATAGTTTTTTCTCAGTACGTATTGCTGTAATAATAACACATAAAAACCAGGCTCTTGTCTTTTATAATTATTTTCCGGAAAAAATAATACGGACTTCCTCGGTTCAGAAGTACATATTTCCGTCATGAATGTGTTAACGTTAACTTAATCAACCTGATGAAATTATTATTAAATTTAAAGCGCGGTGGAGACGTGATGCTAATTTAGCACCATGACTGGCAGCTGAATACCGTTAATCTGAAAACAGACATGCGTCACAGTGGGGTAATTTTTATAGACCACGCTTTTGCCGTGTGTTGAAACTGACAACTTCACACTTTTTTCACAACGAGGAAATTTTCGCCACTACAAAAAAAATAATTCACTTCATATACACCAACACAACACCAAAATGTTTGGAATGTCGGTATCTACCGGGGGAAAGAATGTTGAAGCAAGCTAACCAAGCTATCACGGGCAAGACCATTGCATATCACCTGGCCAATCCCTATAGTATGAGACATGTAATGTATATGCAATAGCTGAAACATGTAATAAAATAATAATACTAAAGTACAGGGTACGTACATAAAAAAAGGAAACCAGTTTCAAGACTTTTGTAAGGTTTTTCATGACCAGGTAAAAACAAATTTCAAGGTTCTTTGCACGATCAATTGTTATAAACTACATTTTAAATTTCTACTGTTTTGTTAGGTACCAGTGTTGGTACCATTAACGTGTTTCCTCCCACCATGCTCTCACAAATATACCGAGGAGGGAATAGCAACTAAAAGCCAGTGAAACAGCACTTGCACTAATTCTGGCACAAATTGCTTGCACTGCACTGCACCTCTCTCTGTCAGACTCCAATCGAATACACGAGAAATATCGTTCACAGAAGAAATGGCCTCGACAGAGAAACTGTTTTTATTTATTTATTTAATTTGTTACCTAAATTAACATGGCTACAACGGTGTTACCGCATTCCAAGCATAGCAAAATTCAAGGCCATTTTTAGGCTCTCAAAACGAATACCCCAGTTTTCAAGGTTTTTTAAGCCTTGAATTTTCTGTTTTAAAATTTGGGGCTTTTCAAGGAGTTCAAGGCCGTGTACGAACGTTCAAACTACAATTTGCTGGGCTGAAAGGTTAGCGAGTCAGGACAGCGTGAGGAGACCCACCACTTACGCCTAATCTAGTGAGTAAGATCATGAAAAAAGAAAAAAAACCACAATGCGAGCTGTAGCATCTAGTAGATAACGTCTAATCCATTAGCTGTTATATAGTACATAAATCATAACAAATGCTGGCGAAAATTATCCTTCTTCAACCTGCGTTTAAACCCGTCCACCGACGTGGCTGAGACAACCGACTCGGGAAGGGCATTCCAAACTGGACTACCTCGACATGAGAGAAAATATGTTCTGGTATCGAGAAAATATTTGGACCTTGACTCCCTGGACGCCTGAAAGTGGACCTGAATGGGTTAACACCTCCTGAGCTTTCGATACTGTGGTACTTACCCCAACTAAAAAAACTAGGGATCACAGCAAATAACTGACCACGCCAATTCATAAGTTAAATTGTAGGGCTTATTTCTTTAGCGTCTGGGTGGTTCCAGCATGGCACTTATTGCTGGAAGGTACTGTCAACGCACCTTCAGTCGGCTACATCGGGATACTTTTGAGGAGAGCTAAAGTAAGTCCATTCCTGATTCGACCAGGACAGTTTTAACTGGATAGTTTATAAGCGGCCTCTACATCCTACCCTCACGAGTCTTGATTTATTTACACGACAAATAGTTTTGTTATATTATTATTATCATGTTCAGTGACCACACTATTTCCCGGTGAATACGAACCTGCTGACACTTTCAAATGCACCTAAAATTACAACCCAAACAGACTGTATTTATAGGGCGTTTTTCTTGCCTAATGTTAAAGAAGAAGAATACAGCCTAACCTGAAAAATGAAATTAAACTTCTGGGTACAGAAAAAATTGTCTTTCTTTGCTGCTTTTTGTTGTTCAACAGGAAGATTCCGGCAGTCGTACTAAAATGATTAATTTCCATGTAAAGGCCGACAAAAACGCAACACATTAATAATTATGACAAATAAGATTTAAAAAAAAATATAAGTCTACTTGTTAACGACAAAACCGTCGTTTGCATTAATTAATATGCGCCGAGTCATTGCGACTTAACCGTGAATAATTTCACCCTCTTCCGACTCTACGGTTCACCTCGGACGGGTTGGGGGAAATCCCTCATTCTTCTGGATTTCTCTACCCACTCTCAGCATGGACAATCCTCGTCATGCAAAGTTGAAATTTCCCATGGCTAACTGACTCACTTACGTATATCTGCCAGAATAAAATCGAGAATTAGAAACTAGAAACAAAGCGTTTAATTCTAACGTTCCATGCGCTTTATAAACATTAATGCATCGGGTTAAACAGGCGACTTATTTTAGTAAGCCTGGAAATTAAGGGATGGGGCATGTACTGTTGAAAGATTAATTTTGGACCTCAGCTGTTGATGATAAGCCGCGCCACCCAAAGTCGCTCTGGTGACGTCATTTGTGGCATCTCCCAACCCTCATATCATCATGATGTCATTTTGTAATAGCCCATTCTCAAATGAGCATTCATTCTTAATAGCGATGATTTTCTATATGTGGTACAATATGTGGTATACAAAATGAGTGCAATTAAAGTAAGTTATCAATTGTAATGGCTCGATCTCGCTTGGCCTTCATAGAGAGAGAGAGAAATAAATTTTATTTGGGGCCCTGGCCCGAAGCCGCACGCCCACTCTAGGTTAATATACAATGAACTCCAACATATCCAACATATCCATTTTCCGGGTCTTCTATCCTGTGCTCTCAACAATTAGTTTTTTATCCAAAAAAAATCATTCTGCCACGACCTCCAAACTGCTCGCATTATGAGGTAAAATCAATTAGAACTATTTCCATTTTTGCCCTTCGCCCCAAACTTAAATACAACCACGACTTATCACTTTTTCAGCACTTCACTGCAACGTAGTAATGACTAGACTTCGCACTTTAACCAATTGATAACCCGAAAACCGTTGCAATTCCTATAAACCCCATGTAAGCCTCGAAGCAATTGCATTCCATTTAAGGCCCTAAGCCTAACGCATCGCTCCAAAATGTAATGTTGCCGCGACTACTAGCCTTAATTCCGTCAGCTAAGCCTTATTCGGTATCCACTAAAACCCATTGGTAGGCCCCTCGTAACAACTGTTGGAGTTGGGGAGTAGTATTCCGTACCCCGAAAAATCTCCACAGTACATGTCAGAGAAAAATATTTTTGTGGTCCACCTAACAATCATTGTGTTGAAAATTGAGCACAAACTTTAAAGTTAACTAAACAGTAAAGCAGCGCACATCGAGTAAAGCAAGCGATCGATTTTGCCTGCTGGGAAAACTAAGGAGGAACCGGACTTCGGAAGTGGGTTGGGGATCGGTGTACCATACCTAGGCGTTTTCCTCCCAGGCCCCATTCTGTTTACCTGTACAGCTGGACTAAAATTTGTCCGCCGGCTGCTGTTTCTATCTAATTCTTTTTTGTCCTCTTTTTTTAAAATCCGTCCCTTAGGTACGAGAAAAGAAAACAAGAACAACACAAACGCCTTAAAAGACTGGCGGTTGGAAAGTAAGTCAGTGGAAGTCTGTACTTGCTGTCATCTTATTTGACTTTTGTTTGTCTGCCTGCGGTGCCCAAAATGTCAACATGGCTGATAATCTGCTTGGGAAAGTACACATCATGGCGTATCATGAATTTAAGCTGAAGATGGTGTCGAATAAAGCTGCCAAAATGAACTAAAGTTGAACAACGTTATAAAGTTGCTGCACTACAAACTGCTAACGCGAGTAAAAAAATTCTTCAAGAATTCTTCATTGGGGTTCTTTAAGAATCAGGAAGGGTCAACGTGCCACTGGGCCATGAGACCCGGTCATCTGATCCGGAATTTCAGGTTAGACCTGACGACGCGTTGATTCGGTCTTACCCGGTAACCAAGTGACCACAATAAAAGTCACAGAATAAATGCAGAATGTGGTTTTACAAATTTCAACTGCTGAAAATGATTACCAAATCCACTGTTTTTTAACGTACTTGCCTATATGTTTTTTTTTTTGTCAATAAATGTTGCAACAACTTGAAAACAAACGGTCTGCTGAACTTTATACGTAAATTTAGGTGACGCTGTTAACGTTTTAGCTCTGGAGAATTTAACGTTTTAGCTTTGAAAAAAAAAAAGGCCCCAGTATTCGAGGATTACAGTGACGTTACCAAAGTAACCATTTTTTTTTTGGGGGGGGCCCCCCCCCCCCCGCCAAGTCAAATGAATCATCTTAGCAGGAAATTTTGCAAACACCTGAAATAGCACATTGTCAACGATTATTTTGTAACTTTAGGATTTTCCTCAAGTACGGTCCATCGAATAATTGCATGAGGTGTTTTCAAACTAGAAAATGAAAATCAGTATGTTAAAAACCCAAATTAACACTAAGTTCAGCACTATACACATGTACAGGTTTATATATTACGCATTACTAATTCAAATGAAAATTGCTTAAATTTTCACAATAATCTAAATTTTCACAAAATCAAACGAAAGTGATTTTAAGATGCCTCTTCCAGTATGATTTATTTGCAATAGTTGTTTCTCAGTACACGTATTGAATCCTCCTAGTAGGAAATTTATTAAACACCCTTAATTCCGTGTGACTTAATCTTTGGCAAATACTTTAATATCGGGCACGAATTAATCAATAGGTTCAGCAGGTTGATGCATAGAGCTGCTGTTTTTGAGAGGCAGAACGACGGGGCCCCCCCCCCCGCGCGGGGGGGATGCAGGACAGGAGGGGGGTTTACAGCCTTTCGTACTTAACATTTTAGTCCATCTCTTCATGTCTTCGTTTTGGTAAAATGGTAGCTGCTGCAAGTGCCAATTTCAGCGTCGTCGGCTCCAAACCAAGAGAATGCCGGTTCGAATCCGAGAACCGACCAGAGTGACTCTAAAAAAAAAAAAGGGTCTGAAAGTTTTTTCAGGCGGTTATGGGTTATTGGTTGCAATCAAGTATTTTCTCAACCCTCAAGCTAACCCATAACCGCCTAGATACGAACGTACGCCTTCAACGTACGTCAGCGAAGAACTAAGTCCCAGCGCGAGCTTTGTGAGGGTTCCCCGGGGACCCCGAGAAAAGCGGGCAGTCACAGCCCAGTGGTCAGCGTCGTCGGCTCAATACCAAGAGAATTCCGGTTCGAATCCGATAACCGACCCGAGTCCCACTAAAAAGAAGGGTCTGAAAGTTTTTTGGCGGTTATGGGTTATGTTTTGCCTAAGCCTTTTAATTTCTTAATGCACCATTTTCCCACTGTTATAAGGAGCTTTTAAAAATGGGAACAAGACAAGAAAATTCTAAGCAGTCTCTCGAACGTCATTTATTGTCATTATAAGGCGTGGTGAGGAGGAAAGTTTTCTGGGGTGAGTTTGTGGGGTGAACCTACATATAGCAAACGTATAACTTGTCCTACAGAAAAAGTTAGCTTCAGGTGATGGTTTACTCAGGATACTACTGAAGGTCCAAGCAGTGCTTAAACAAGTAAACAGTCTCATTAACGACTAGGAATGTGAAAATCTGGATACCCTAATCCGACTGTTTATTTCGTTAAAACTTTCTCCTGTGATTTAAACTTTAGTAAAATCATTGCAGTAACATGCTTTACTGTTAAAAATGTCTGTGAAACTTACGTAGAAAGTACTGGCAATTTGTTTCAAGCTCTTTTAATTGTAATCTCTAACACCACTGTGTACATATGAAGGAGTAGAAACATGAACATGTGTTTCAGACATATAACGCATTACTGCACAAAGCAAATACTGCTCACTTAGTTCAGTTTTCCACTTAGAACTAACTATACCTCCACTTTTTTTGTTAAAATAACTGGAAATAAATTTCTTTGTACTATAATTTGATGGAAACTTCTAACAGTGATTGGAGTTGGATTGAAAGAGGATGACCCACGGCCTGCTCAGCGTAATGATCAGACCTGGCCCCTCTGGACTTCTGGGTCTTTGTCTCGTTTTATTTTATTTTATTTTATTATTATATTTTTTTGGGGGGGGGGGGTGGAACTAAATGAAAAAGATGTCTTAACTGCAAGAGCCGCATCCCTTCAGGAGTAAGTAGTAGCATTTGTCCCACTCACAAGTCCCGAAGTTAAAAGAGTTTTTGAGAAAAGGGAACAATTAGGGGAACAAATGCATTTTTTGTTGTTGAAAATTTGGAGCTTAGAGAACTTCGGAGTGGGGGAGACAATGTCCTAGCATACCGTCGAGTCGATAAGAAACGAACAGGGCAGCCCAATGAAACTATCTGTTACTTCACATTGCTGACAATTGGGACATCTGTGCTAATACTACATGGCAAGTAACTATTGGGACTTCTGTAAGTCTGGGTAGGAAGTGGATCAACATTAGTTTATGTAGAATTTTTATTTTAATACCAGGAATTCATCTGCAAAAAAATGACGGAATTTTTAAGATACATACGATATACGCCGACTACTGAATTTTTTAATTTAATTTTTTTTTCAACTTTAATTTTAAAATGGTTTATATTACAGTAAGATTTATATGCTAGATGTACGAAATTTAAATATTCTGCGTGTGAGTCACATTGTTCAGACATACGTGTGTACGGTCGTAAGGTTCTACCCACAATGATTGTTATTATGTTAAGTTAGCCAGCGTATAGAAGGAAAAAGACGAGTAAGTCGTAGGGCACGTAAAAAGCCAGTTAAAAGAAGAATAATTGCCAGGGACCTTTGGAGTTGAAGACCAGCACTGAAGCACCACACTCAACACGAATGGACTGAAAATGTATAAAAATGGCTTTTTATAGACCGGTGTTCGATCCTGGTGAAGAGAAGTGGATATGTACAGGTTTTTCTCCTGTTGTTTCCCGCACGTTGCATGATGGTTTCTTCCGAATACGCCGGTTTCCTCCCTCATGTGGCAAAAAAAAAAAAAGATATAATGGTGCAGGTATATTCTACTTCATCGGCAGCTTGGGCCTTGAAAAAGCTCTAAGCTAACTGACCGACCCCTTCTATTCCATTCGAATCATTTTTCAGAGAAGGTTTCAGTGAAACTTACCTGAATTTGATGACTGGTATTTTTCTTCAGTCATTTATCACAAACTGCATAAAGTCGAATGAGGATTTCCTCTATTTACGCTATAACTTTTTCAAATTTTGGTAGATTTTTCACTAAGAGATGGGGATTATGTATATACTCTATAAATGAGACATGCACAAAACAAGCACGCTGTGTTTCTGCCCTCTCCCGGGGGCCATCATCAGGCATAAAAACATACTATAACAAACAAAAACATGTGTAAAAATTCCTCCCAACCTCCAGATACCCATCGAAATCAGTGATTTAAAAGTGTTACAAGGCGTTTAAAAAAAACCGCTTACCAGAGTAAATAAAAAACGAGACCAAATGCCAACAAATCGGCACCAGCCATTTAACCTCGGGTGGGAGAGAACCAAGAATAAAAAAATTTCTAAAGATAAAAATAAATATTAAAACATTTTGTAGGCCTAAATGTGTTGACAAAATTTTTTAATATTTATTTTTTCAATTCACTTTCAGAGGCCCTCAGTATAAATTTGCGAAGCAAAATTTTTTTTTAATGCTGTAAATTTAAAAAAATTCATGTAAAACCATTTTTTAGGTCTTTGCTATCCATTCGTTTGGCCGTTTGCAACACACCCAACATTCAGCATCATACCCCAAATGAACTTCAACCCCAACTTAAATGGACGGCAAAGACATTAACATCAGGTGTACTGCTAGAACGCATTAAGAATAAACATCTGCTGCCGTACCGGCATGCGGTTGTGAACGTGAGGGGGTATTCATTGCACCTGCCCTTTTTGTTACAAATTGTTTTTTTTACTTTTGAAAAATTAAAAAAAATGTTCACGGGGAACACTATTTGGAAAAAAATACATGATGCAAAAAAATGTTGGGGCACAAATATTTTTACGCTTTTAACTGATGCAACAGTGCCTGAAAAACGATAGTTCAATTTTGCGAAGCCTAAACAGTGTGCTCTCTTAAGTGCCAACCCCTAAATATCATTGTGCACGTTTGCCCCTGCCCTCTCGGTCGTCTGTGCACTCCACAGTCCACAGCCTTAATTCAAGCCACCAAATTTCTGCTGCTGTGAAAAGTAAAGTAAATGGGAAACAAGCCATCAGCGACAATCATCCTCTATAGAATAACGCAGTACAGTAAATGCCATCTTTATGCAATTACGTTTATGCAGTTACGGTTCATTTAAGTGACGTGACTCGGATTCGAACCAGTAAACCAGTCCGTCACCAGATCTTTATCATAACGCCTTTACCGATGTGGCCAATTGTCCACTGGGATAAAGATAACTCACAATCTCTTATTTAGGCCTCCATTCGACCGTATGTGAATGGTCATAGCATTTGAGAAGGAATACAAATCAATATACCAACGCAAAGGGCCAGTGAACAAGTAGCCATATCGAAACCAGGTCACATCACTTGAATGAAACGTAAGTGCAGAAAGGTGGCTTATTGAAACTACGTAATTTCTAATGATGGCTTATTTCCAATTTATCTTTATAAATAAATAAATAATCAGTTTGCTGAAAAATTTGCAACAGGACTGGAAAGAGTTCAGGTGCCAATAACATCCAGCTCAAAAATAATAAAGATAAATAAGAATTTATACATTCAGTAACGGGAAGTAAAGGCACACGACTGCTTTACTACCAAGGTTAGACCTGCTAGGGACCATCAGGTCTCCGATGGCATCGCCAGCGATTTATGCATATTTATTCCAACTTTTTACTGTTCTGAAATAGGCTACATGGTTCTGTTTTACGTGTCTAATCCCTATTGTCAGTGTACATATTTAAGATGGCTTCCTTTTTGTTGTTTCAAGTGAACTCCCATTGATTAGGCCGACTTTCCCATATAGATAATGTGAATATGAGAGATGCCACCATTTCTAAAATAACGATGGATAGGAATCCAAAATGGCCCCTTCATGGTTTGTGTACGATCTGCTCTACACTGATTGTTACTGGTTTAAGTCCACTGATTAATATTTTAGGTGTTACGTCTATTGAACTGTATTTTGTAAAGAAACTTCTGTCGTAGCATTCATCATTTCTCGTCATTTATTGTATTTTATTGTTTGGGGTGTTATGTCTTCAAAAAGAAAACCGCAAGTTTTTGACAATCTGAGGTACGGTATTAAAATGGTGTATGGAGGTTCGACAAGCTCCTCGTAGTGAATTCCGAACTCACTGTTTAAATTTTATTATTCATGAAAACTGGTTCAGCCGTTTTCAAGTTGTGTCGTGTGCAGTGCACGGAGGAACGAACTCGCATGGTCAGAATGAAGTTAACTGTGTTTTTCGTTTTGCGAATGCGTCTAGAAATTCTGATGGGGCATCATTACACACAAAGAGGATGGAAAAAATTCAAAGCTGCAGTGCAGATACAATCTGAAATTAAATTAAAGTAAAACCTCTCCGAATTTAAACTTCTGTAAGTAACTCGCCCGCAGTCGCAACGTGTCACGCGGGGAAGCAATTCACTGCCAATTTCCTTCCATGTCGAACAAGTTCCGAGTTTTGTTTTCCTTAATTGGCAGTTATTGAGAGATTTTCAAGGTTTCCATTTTTAATGGTAATGTTTAGTGGTTTCCCCACAACTGTCCAATTCATACCATTAATGTAAGTGGTTCTGTCAAAAACTGCGGCAAGTACTAACTTCAAGAGCTGCAAGTGGGTAAACCATAAGTGCTCAAACCATATACTATACGTACGACTTCCCTAAACTATCAGCCGGATCTTTCAAGCAAAATAGCATGTACGACTGGGTTACACAATATGGCTGTCAAAAGCGCCCTTTCGTGGCAGATCAGGGCCACAATACTGACGGGATATTGGATGAAAAATAGCACACGCGACTGGGGTGGACAATACGGCCGTCTTGCGCTGCTGATGCCATTGATTTGCCTTGTTGACGCTTTTTGTCAGTCGAGTGCGACACTTTGAGTACAAAAATGCTCCCTTCCTTGAAATACTTTCTGGATAAACGAACATGTCTCAATTCACTCAAGAGCTATATGCAGTCGAGACATTTAATAGCTTTGTGGCAAAAATACGGAAATTTATTTATTCGCACGTATAAGTTGTTTCCCGGGTGATTACTGGGATTAAGTTAGCGAATTACTAAGCTTATTGTCAGTTGCCACTATTTGCTTGGCCAATTCCCGAACAGACCTCGTAGAATGAAATGGGCCACTCGTGGCGGCCATTTTGTCTACCCCCCCTCCCTAATTTTGTTGTAGGTCGGGCCGGACAGCTTACTGGCCATGGCTAAGGTTTTGTCCTAGCATACGACGGGAAGAGCGCCCAACTCGGCAAATTATTGTACACAAACACCATCCACTTAGTGATGAATTTAGTCTTCATACATCATTCATTTAGCGACAGTAGCGTGCGTAGACCGCCAAGAGGGGAGAAACAACTTTTAGCAAAAGGCCATGCTGAGGTTTTTTCTGGGTTTGTAGGGACTTTTATTTTTACTCGTCACTCTCTATTTTACGTTTTTTTTTTTTTTTTTGCTTTATACGCTCTTTGTTACCCATTTTTGCCCTTTCCTGGCTTTCCTTTTGCCTTTTTCAGGCCGTAGGTCCTTTTTCTGGCGTATTTATCAATTCGCAAAACCCAAAATAGGGCATATTTTTTTCCTGAAAAGGGCAGCGCCCCCCCCTCCCAGTGTTTACGCCACAGTTTGTCGTATTGTCATTGATGTTGGTTGAGTTGGCTTCGAGTTGCCATTGAGATATGCCAGCCAACGTTGGCACCGATCTGGTGTGAGCTTTTCCGCGCCTTTCTGCTGAAACTCTCATGTTGCTAGCGGAAACATGTAGCACTGGAGAAACAAAGAATAGTGACAGACCCTTCCCATGCAGATCGCAAAAAAACACGGGAAAAGAAAGAATCTTCCATTCCACTGCTGTAGCGCTGCAAGAAAAAGAAGAGCATAGGAAAAATGTGGAAACACTTCATCGTTTGTGTGCAAACGTTTGGCGTTGTAGCTGCGCTTCATAAAAACCTATCTGAATGACTGAACATTTCCATTATATCATGCATGTTTCTGTCAATGATCAATCTTACAGTGAATTGGAAGTACAGGAACATGCATATGAAGTGGCAAACATCCCAAATGGATTGCCAGTGATTGACAATTATTGGATTTGAGATAATGTTGTATGAATAATTCAGTTTCGACTGAACAACGGAAGTATAGGAACTGGCGTTTATGTGAACTGATTCAAATTTATGTTTAACGGAAACCATCTTACTTAATCCCTTTCCGCTAACCGTTTCATAAACTCGCTTAACACTATTGAATGAGTCCTAGATGAAATGAGATAGGAAAATTGTCATAATTAGTTTAATGAAACGATGCGGAATTGATGTATGGTAGTTGAAGATTTTTGCTTCGGCATACCTCGTCCACTCTCACAGTACTGAAATTTTATAAACTAAATTGGTAAATCAATTGCTCCATTTACGTTGAGCGTGGTTAATGCGATTGAGTTTTACGTTGATCGTAAAATTTGCACGAACGGAATTTTAATACTTTAGTTCAATAAAAAATTCCCATGCTGTGATGAAAAATCTATATTTATATGTGACTGCATGTTTCTGCATTATTCCATACGTTTACAATATTTTTGCACACCACAAACATAAAATTGTGTGTCACATCTACGAACAACAACTGAAAGTTGGTTCGAAAGTTGCTTCGTAGTGAAAGGGGTTAAAATGGCCGGCAATACATAGAAGTGACGTGCGCAGCCGCAGAAGCTTCTCGAGACCAAGCATGTCAGCAGCCGATAGCGTGAAGTGTCCTATCCATTTCATTGTAGGGATAGATCTGAGTTATGCTAAGTCTCTCATCGGCTCAATCTGGACGATCATGTATTACTTCCCAAAGAGCCTTGCTATACCCAGATCTCTTTCTTAGTTTACCGTCTCTCGAAAACCAAAAGAATACCTATTATATTGTTTAATATCCAACCTTTATAAAATTCCTTGTATTGTAACCACAAGCTCAAAGGGTTCAAAGGAATTTAGCGAGCGTTAACCACTCCTGGTCATATGCTCGACGAACCTCACCATGCTAGCAACCATGTATTAGCATAGCAACAATGTTCTGTTGTCCCCCTTTTTCCAAAGACATTCCATCCCCGGTTACATTTATTTAAAAAAAATTTATCTTCCAACTATATCCTCCAAAAAACCCTAATTTCATAAATACGGAGGCAAACCTATTTATGTTGCCTTTTGGACTTAACCCTTCCTAAACCCTGCAACCCTTCCTACTAATTATAGACAAATTGCCTTAACATCTGTTGTTAGCAAAATTATGGAATCTATTATAAGAAACCACATTCTACAACACTACCAAAACCACGATCTTCTTTACCATAACCAGTTTGGCTTTCTGCCGCAGAGGTCGACCACAATGCAACTCCTGTAGATCTTGGACAGGTGGACCTCGGCGATTGATCTGGGTGTGTTATCTGAAGTGATCTATTTTGATTTTCAGAGAGCCTTTGACTCTGTAGTGCATTCTAAGTTAATCTCTAAACTTAACCCCCTTGGTATTAACGGCAAAATGTTGGACTGGATTAGGGCACTCCTCTGTAATCGTCAACAGAGTGTTAAAGTCAATTGTACCTACTCAGATTGGCTGCCGACCACAAGTGGTGTACCGCAGGGCTCGGTGCTAGGCCCCCTTCTTTTCATTCTGTTTGTTGGTGACTTACTACAAGACAACACGAACTTTGAAATTTAGATGATCTGAAGGCTGGAAACGAATTGATTTCATGTAATAATCGGGCAAACCTCATTGCTGTTGTCAGCAATGTCGCAAAGTGGTTCAAGGAATGGCAACTGCCTCCTTCGTTGCCCAAATGTCATTCGATGGGTATCGGGGCCCATAGTGGGTCGCCAAACTATTTCATTGACGGATTCAAGATCGAGGGAAAAGCACTCAGTTAATGGCTTGGGTGGCCTGTTTAATTCCAATCTTAAGTTCTCAGGGCATTGCTCTAAAATTATTTCAGATGCCTTCCGACGTTTATTTATTGTTAACAGGTACTTTGGCAAAACTAACACCAATACAAAAGTGTGGGTTTTCAAAGTCTACGTGAGACCACTATTGGAGTATGCCAGCCCGTTTGGTCACCGCACCTATTGAAGGACATCGACTTGCTGGAATTAGTGCAGCATACTTTCACTCGTTCATTCCTGAGCTACGTTCGTTATCGGCTGGTGACAAGCTTCGTAGAACAGGACTGGAACCACTCGAATTGCGCAGACTCAGATATGACCATGTACTCACCTATCAAATTGTTAAATACCAACTTCCGATTTTTCTACTATTTTCTTCATTATCTCTAACCACCCATACTCGTGGGCATCATCTGAAATTGCAAAAGCAATCTTCCAGGACCGATTGTAGCAATTTCTTCTTTGCTAATAGGGTTGTTGACTGTTGGAATTCCTTACCGAATACTGTCATCTCTTTGATGACAGTGTCATCCTTTAAACGAGGTGATCTGTAAAATTGACCTTGCAAATACGACACACCTACTAAAACGATGATCATTGGGACGGTGGAAGTAGGCAATCCCTTCCATTACCACACCCATTAGCGGGTGAAATTGCTATTATTATTATTATATAAATATCAGACTACCTGAGCGGGGAACTGAACCCACGACCTCTGAAACCAAAGGCGTAATTCCTACCGCTGAGCCATACTGACACGATCAAAATGAAACGTCCATAGGCAGCATTAAACGCGCACAGACATAGAACTTACGCCTTTTGGTTTCAAGGGTCGTGGGTTCAGTTCCCCGCTCAGTCAGTCTGACATTTATTTAATCCTTCACTAACCCATTTTGCTTTCCATCATGTTTAATCCCAATTTCAGTCGTCATGCCTTAACTGTCATTTAAGATTCTCCCTCATCTCATTAGTGTTGCGTAGTGCGTAAGGCAATCGCAGGAGAGCTCCTTTACCATCAAACCTCAACAAATGAACGGCAATATACATTACTCTATTTTGTCCATCATTCCTATTTCAACTCCCATTTCATTAGTCTGCTCGTACTTCCAGCTTTTTCACGCTATAACACGTAGTGTGATAGTATATAAGTCAGTGGTCTAACCCATCTAAGATAACACAAGGATGGCATTTACCTTTTACTCGGATTGCAGAAGATGCTGCTCGCGTAGGTATTTCTCAGGTGGCTTTGAGGAAGTATTCAATAGTCATCATAACAAATAAGAGATGACGCCACGTGTTCTGATTATGAGCGTTCTTGCTGTCACTTTTTGTGAGATGACGATACCTAGCTGGCTTGCTTATGGTGTTAATAATGCAGATACCAAGAAATTTAGTTTTCAAAATACAGTAAAGAAATGGTCCATCGATCTAAACAATTGGTTCCTATCTGCCCCGATATCAGGCGAGCCCACACCACCCGAAAATAAATACTGAAACATGAAAGACTCCTGTTCCATCATCAAGGTATGTTAGGTTAAAGTGGGGATTCCAGCACTTTAGATTTGAACTTCCCCGATGCTGCGCCGAGTGAGAGAAAGGCGCAGCACGTTTTGGCGATCGCCTTATTGGGGCAAACCCAATATCTTTTGTGTAACTGCAGGAGCAGCTGGCCTTGTATAAACTTTAGACAGGTAACCAATTATATTTCTGCACGTAAGAAATAAGGGACGCAAAGATCCAGAAGATTCCAGATGAATCTAGATTTGGAAAACGGAGGTTCCTCAAACCGTTGGCATTGCAGCCACCATCTATTTAACGAAGTGCTGGAGCCTTCATTCCTCATTCCGCTTCTGCTGGCTAACAGTCAGGCGGCTTGTTCCCATCTTGATTTGTATTTTGAATTTTAACTGTAGTATTTTGTAACCATGTACAAGCACATGAAATGCTGTTATTTGCTTACAAGTTTAAATCCTTGCTATGAGGTCCACGTACATTATTAACTTTAGCCTCTCCATCAAATTACTTAAAGCCTTCTAACGCCATTGCAAGCGGCTTCACACTGTATGCACCTTCAGGATGATTTCACGATGTTAAACTAACGATACCAAACAGTGGATATAATAATGGCTTGTAAGATGTTTCAAGATGGTGTAATTTAAGATACTTTTTTAATACTAAATCTCTGAAATTTACTCTGAAGGAGGCATCACAAACTTAAATCACGGGTGTCGAAATATAAGTAAGTATAGTGTTTTTAAGCTAGAGAGTACAGCCTTTTTTTGCACAGCCTACTATCACACACTCCACACTAGAAGAATAAGTTTCAAGAAATATATTATTACGAAATTGCCTGTCTCTACTACCTTTAACTCATAATGTACCAACTCCGTTTTTTTCTAAAAATGGTCACTGCGGTTTGGTAGTGCTGATGTCCTGGTACTTTCACTTTCTGGTAAATTGTTCGCCAGAAACTTGTTTGCCAGGCCCGCCTCTATCTGGTCGATTCCGTCAGCATGTGACCGCCTTATTATAAGATGAGAGACCTTGATAAAAGACGGACGTGTCCGGCATGAGAGACACGCAAAAGCTGACACTTGAGACTCCCTCCTGGTGTCAAACTCCTTCTCTCAATTCGGCCAAAAAGAGCTAAGAAAGCAATCTCTGCCGAGGGAAAAAATTCGTGAGTGGCAAGCAGCGAACGCAGACACACGAATGGAGCAGGCACGTACAATACTCTGTCCTCTATTCACTGAGTAGACTCAGTATTGCACTAGAGAAATAACTTGCAAACTTTAACACTGGTTGAAAGCTCTAAATGCAAAGTTTAAAGTCAGTTTTGCGTTAAAGTCTTACGAAATACTATACGCACCCATGAGGCATCGAACAAAAATAGAAAGCCAGTGCAGTGCACATAAGATACACAAATGTGCGACGTTTTGAAGAAATCTCCGCTGCGTTATCAAGCAGTTAAAGATACGGCTAAGAAGCCAAAGTGAAGAAAAACACTTTGAAATTCATAAAAACGTAAAAGCTCAAAAGCATGTGAATAAAAATAATAAATAAAATTGACCAAAGGCAGCTAAGAAACTGCCAGTAGGGAACCCAACCTCTCGTCTGCTAGTGCAGCTGAGAAGTGAGGAAAGGGTTTTTTTTCTCAGCTATTTATATCGGTATTTATATTAGTGGGAGAAAATGGAAATACCACATTTTTGTAAAATGGGGAAATATTCGTTTAATGCACATTACGACATAATGTGGTTCTGTACAAAAGATTTTGCGTGATAATGCAGAGACTTTCGAGAATTAGCCTTGCTTTATACTGTTTTTTTTTTTTTGGGGGGGTGAATTAAAATTCTTTTGTTCTCTAGGTTAGGGGGTTGTGCCTGTTTTGATCTTGTGCTGGTAAAGTGAGTTTGTTTTGATCGTTATTTTTTAAGTTAGCAAAGTTAAATCTTGAAACTCTCTGCATTCTCACGCCAAATCCTACTTACACAATCACATTATGCCAGAAAACTACGCTTGAACAGAATGTGTTCCATTAAAAAAAATTGGGTATTTACAATTTCTTCCACCAAGGCAAACCAATATAAATAGCTGAGCGAAAATCCCATCCTAACATCTCACCTGCACTAACAGACGATAGGTTAAGTTTCCTACTGGCTGCTGCTACGCTGGCTTAGGCCCATTTTATTTTTATATTTATTCTTGTGCTTTAAGGTTTTATGTTTTCACGAATTCTAAAATGTTTAACTTGACTTTGGCTTCTTAGCCTTATCTTTTATTGCTTGATAATGAACCGGAGAGTGCTTAGAAACGTCACAAATTGTCTGTTTTAGTGCAGCGTCCTGGCTTTCTATTTTTGATCGTTAAAAGGGTTTACTCTCTTTCCCTATCTTGCTGATGATTCAGGGAAATATGAGATACTGTTGATGTAAGGCTTCATGCCAATTTTTACGTGTTAAACGCAACAATGAAAATAATTGGAATAAATAAACTGTTCACCTGTATCAAAACTAAACAGGACAGTAAGGTTACCATTAGCTCGTAACAGTCTGCCTCTTTACGGGAAAACGGGAGTAAAACGGGAGGTATCTTTTTCAAAGATTAAATAAGTGCTGCTGAAAGCTTAAGAAGAAAAGGTGTTTAATCATTATGACAGCATTCGTTTAAAGAAGCTCTCGGATGACGGTCCTCATTAAAACAATTTCATGCTTTTAACACTCTCATCTTGTTGTTGTTCTTCGTCATCTTGTTATATCATCCTTCCGTTACCTATCATCCGTTCTGCTGAAACGCTTATCTGCATTCTTGTAAGCCAAATCGGCCCGAATATGCCTAATTTCCTCCTGATTAATTCCCGACATCAAGCCTTATTGTGTGTTCCTTTCGGTTCACTTGGTGTGAGGTGCGAAAGCAAGCACCCTCCAGTGGCGATAGAAAAGTATTTGCGTATATGTATGTGAGTGCGTGTTAAATGCTGCCTATACGGCCATTTATTTTTATTGGCCGTGTCAGTATGGTTTAGCGGTAGGGTTTCACCCTTTGATCACAAACGTCAAGGGTCCCCTTTCAGGCACTTTGACATTTAAGTCCAAAAGGTAACGGAAATGGGTATGTATCTGTGTTGATTTTTGTTTGGGATGATACGTATTGTCTAGCTGCAGTGCTCAAGTTCCCAATGACGTAAATGATAAGTTCACATGAAACCACGAATGGACTTAAGTTCAGTTAAGAAACATGACATGAGTGAAATGGTTATATAGCTCCCGTAAATTGGCACACACCAAGCTTCGAGTATGGTAACTTCATTTAACTGAGCAGACTTAAAGAATTCATGAAATATGAAATTTTGGACTGGCATTGCCTAGCGGGCTACTAAATTAACCGCTGT